>MU190944.1:0-33184 GCA_016904865.1 Pissodes strobi
CAATAGGTTTTTTGCAAATTGAATTCATGTTGTCTTTTGAATAAAATATAAAATAGGTGCTGAACTACTATATCCTTATTATAGGGCAAAGGAATTATATAATATTTGCGTCCTTTTGCGCTTTTACTCGATGAGATATTAATTTCATTGGAAGCGAAATTGGGAGTTTACATCATCATTTTCGTCATTTGATAGATATTTTTCTCCACTAGTTGATGGGCGGTTATGTATGTCTTCGTCCTTATTGGAAGCAAGGATAGAGATTCTTGATTGGAAATCAGAACATGCCTTAAAATGATTAATTTTGACACGGCATAGCGCGTCTGCGTTTTTATTTATTTTTCCTGGTTTATACTCGATTTTATAGTCGTATTCCTCGAGCTTTAGACGCCAGCGAGCTAGGCGACTGCCAGGGTCCTTGATAGAAAAAAGCCATGTCAATGGGCGATGGTCTGTAATCAAAACAAATTTCCGGCCAAAGAGATACGGTCGAAAATGTTTAACTGCCCATACTATTGCGAGTAGCTCTATCTCTATAGTTGAGTATTTTGTTTCTGCATTACACAAGGTTCTGGAAGCATATGCTATTGGAAGATCCTTTCCTATGGGATCTTGGGATAAAACAGCGCCAATGGCGAACGCACTTGCGTCAGTGGTCAAAAGGAAGGTTTACTCAAAATTGGGGTAGATTAGAATTGGGTCAGAGACGAGTGCCATTTTTAGTTCGTCAAAGGAAGATTTACAATCCGAATTGAAATGAAAAGGAACATCCTTCTGTGGGAGTTTTGTTAAGGGTTTCGATATTTTTGCAAAATTAGGGATGAAACGTCGATAATATCCGGCTAAACCTAGAAAGGACTTAATTTCTTTGGGCGTGGTAGGTGTAGGAAATATCTGGATGCAATCGATTTTTGAAGGGTTTGATTTTACTCCTTCTTTGGTAATATAATGACCAAGATAAGCTACCTCTTTTCTTAAAAATTCCCACTTATCAGGCTGAATTTTTAGATTTGCCTTTCGAAGGCGCTTAAACACTTCTGTTAACCTAGAAATATGTTCATTGATAGTCGGGGAATATATGATAATGTCATCCATGTAGATGAGACAGCGTTCATTCTAAATGCCAAGGAGGATATTGTCCATGACTCTTGGGAATGTGGACGGGGCATTCTTGAGACCAAATGGCATACGAACAAATTCGTAGTGTCCATTTTCGACTGAAAAAGCTGTTTTCGGGATATCTTTGGGATCGATCTCAATCTGATGGAAGCCTGAGGCTAGATCGAGTGTAGTGAAGTATTCACATTTTCCTAATTGATCTAGAAGGTCGGAACTATGTGGTAGGGGATATTTATCGTCAACAGTGAGTTCGTTGAGCTTCCGATAATCGATTACGATTCGCCATTTTGGCTTTCCTGAAGCATCAATCTTTTTGGGTATGACCTAGACGGGAGAAGACCATGGCGATATAGATTGACGAATTATACCTTGGTTTAACATTTTGTTGAGTTGAGATTTAACTTCCTCCTTGTGTACCTGAGGGTTTGTGTAGGATTTAGTAAATACAGGTCTTGCGTTGTTAGTTTCAATGGAATGTTTAATCTTGTTAGTAAACGTAAGGTGGTCACCTTCAATGTAAAATATATCGGAAAAATCTTGGCATAAATTGGTTATTAGTTCTCTTTCCTCGTCATTTAGATGGTCTGCCCGTAGTTGATTTCTAATTAATGTTTGTCTGTCATAAATCGTGTCAATTTTCGGTTCTAAATTTAAGTTAAAATTGTTTGATTACTACTTATACCTGGATCGAATGGTTCGATAATTAATTCTGTAAAATCAATAGTTTTTTCTATCGCATTTGAATTCACAATCGAGGTTAAAAATTCACCGTGTTTATTTACTCTAACTAGTGCATTAGGTAACCTAACCTTATCTTTTTCTTGAGCGAAAAGTAATGCATCTGTATTAGCTAGATCACATTTTAGTTTAAAGATTTTCTCGGTTCTGGCATCCATTGAAATTTTGTTAGATTTTTGTGTATTGCAGTTGCTTTTGAGTTTTCGTGACAATTCATCATTTTTATAACTTTATGCAAAGGAATCGTTTTAAAATTAGCTACTAGTTCTTTTGATTTTAACTCGATTACGCATTCGTAATGTTCTAAAAAGTCTAACCCTAATATACCGTTGAAATCGATATCAAGATTATAAATGTACACTTTGTGAGGGTCTTCAAGGCAAAAAGGAAAAAGGGTGGATTCGTTAATGGAAAGTTTTTTATCTATAATACCTTGAATGGTAACATTTTCAGGACATCGTCGCGGAAAATTTTGAACAGTGTTTTCCTTAAAAATTGAAATTCCTGCTCCGGGGTCGATAAGTAGTTTAAATCTATTCGAAGCGTCATTTATATAATACAGATTTTTTTAATTCACCGTAAAAAGCGGGCGTTTTAAAGAAATGCTTGTTCCGGGAAATTCACATTTGGGTTCATGTCTTAAGTTTATGTTTGGATTTGAGTTTGAATCTCTGATGTTGCATCTTGGTAGATATTCTCTGGAGGGTGGGAGTTCATTGAAAGTGCGAGAAAATCCTGATAATTGTCAGTGTTTGGCAAATTGGTTGAATATTCGGGAGAACATTCGTCTGTCTGATAATAATTCTCGTAATTATAATCGGAGCTGCCGACATGATAGTCATTATTATCGAGATATGCTTCAGATGAAAAGTCATTGAGGTTTACGTGGTGTGCCCTCTGTTGGGTTGAGTGATAATTGGGATTTTTCTGGAATATCGAAGGGCGAAATTGAGGCTGATTTTGACTTGATGTGATGTGGTTTATATTGGTTTTGTGGGTGACTATTCCACCTGTTTTGTTGAGAAAAGTTAGGCAAATAGTTGGATGAATTTACTGGCCTTTGGAAATTATTATTATTAGCTAGTCTTTGGGAACCGGGGTTTGAATTTTCGCTAAAATTTGAGCGATTTACATGTTGTCTACATTGATTTGCGGTGTGGCCAATTCTACCGCAGGCGCAGGTCAAACATTACTGCGGCTGAGGTGGTGATCTATTAGCATTAAATGCATTTTTTGGTGGGGATGGTTTATATATTTTTTGATTTTCAATGTAGGAGAGTTGGATTTCTTTTCGAATTCTGGATTGTGCTTCTAAAAGCGAAGTAGGGTTTCCAGCACGGATGAGCTGTCCTAAACGTGGTTCGAGTCCTGTAAGTAATGTATTTAGGGCCATTGTTTCGATAAGGCTTGTTTGAGCTTCTTTTTGTTCTTTTGTTCGGAAATGGGGAGATTTTTGAACACTCTCATGCAGTTTTGCATTGAGAACTTGGAGTCTATTAAAGAAGGTAAGAGGTGACTCACCAGGAAGTTGCCTAAGGCGTTAAAGATCCTGTATGAGGGATGAGAGATCCCTAGAGTCTCCAAAATGTAGGCTCAAGAGCTAAGTAAGAATTTGGGTTTCAGGAACTTACTAGCTGGGCTGCTCTGCCTCTGAGTTTATTTTTAATGCGAATTACAAGGAAATTTTTTTGTTGCGTGGTTGCCATATCCTACGCACAATCGCACGCATCTATAAAATTACCTAAACAGATCTGGTCTCCATCGAATTCAGGTAGAATGGAAAAAAATTCGGAAAGTTTGTAAGGTTCTACTTCAAGTGTAACAGTTTCTCCTGCAGGCATTTTGAAGCGAGTTTAAACGTAAAAATATAATAAAAGATTTCACGTATAGAGGAACAAGGATAATATTTCGATAAAATAAGAAAAATTGAGCAATATTTGGAAAATCGAACAGTTTTAGTACAAATTGAGATAAAAACGAGACGATTCTATAGTCACAAAAATTACTACATTCCAGTCGTCGTGTTCTCGTTGTTGCTACCAGGGGCTTCACTCGGTGTTCCTGCCGTAGCAGTTTCAAAGTCAAAGTCAGTCAAAGTCAAGTGTGCTTTATTGCCACAGAAAGATTCAAATAAATTTTATGGACAAAGCGAATTAAAATAAATAAGCTAACCATAGTAGAGCAAATACAAAACAAAACTTAATATATACAATAATATATACGATAAAAATAGAACAACAAGCCATTTTCAAGTTGAAATTGGTCACGATTTAACAAAAAAAACCCTATATTACAGAACATCATACGCAGTTGAACCAGATCCACGGGAAGTACACAAAACATAGGGTAAAGAAACTCAGTGTTATCAAAATATGAAACATACATTATAGCGAAGCGTGCTGTTGGGAAAAATAAGGAAGGTCATGTCGGTGAACTTGACTCGGACAATGTGCATAGGCTGCAGAGTTGAAATACCCAGTAAAGTAAACAAAACATGACTAAAATTGATAGCTTGGTATTTAATTTTGTGTAATTCCTGTATATCCGAAAAATCACTCATTCGTCAAAAAGATAATCCTATACCTATTATAAAATTCTCTTCATGATGCCCAAGAGAAAAATTTAATAACGATCAACGATTAGTTGAACTTAATGGAGAAAAAAAAATAAAATCTAATCACGTAAAATTCATTTATAGAATAATAAGGTCTTTCTAGTAGGTAAGCTTTCGTTTTTTCACGAAATTTAGCAAATGTAGGGATGGATTTAAGATGTAGCGGGAGGGTATTGTATAACTTCTTGGAATTATAAAGAATAGACTTTTTTGTTAATTCAGGGGAGGAAAAAAGAAGGTAGATGTCCTGACTCGAATTTCTTGTTGGGTACTCATGTTGTGGCCTTTCGGGAATGGGGGATGGTTCGATATTTGCGTATTAAACAAGTTGTTTCTAAAATAAACAAAGCAGGAAGCGTAAGAATTTTATATTTTTTGAAGTAGTATTCGCAATGAGCTCTGCCATTAAGACCGAATAAATAACGAATTGCTCTCTTTTGAAGTTTGAAAATGGTACGAAATTGCTCGGTGTTACAGCAGCCCCAAAAGGGAAGGCCGTAGCGAAGATGAGATTCAAACAAAGAGAAGTAAGTGAGCCTGGCAGTAGACAGATTTAGTTCCTTCGAAATCGATCGAATTGCGAAGCAGGCAGAAGAAAGTTTTTTTGGTAAAGAATCAATATGTGCGGACCACTAATATTCAAACCTAGGAATTTAGCCGATTCAACATATTTAATATTGCTGTTGTGAAGTAGCAAAGGTTGTTGTAAGGTTGTTTTATAAGATAAGGCTACCGTTTTATCAACGTTGAAACACAGCCAATTTGAGTCAGACCAAGTTTTGATTGTGACGAGATCGCTGGAGATATTAGAGTGTAGGGAGAAAGTATTAGAATCACTCCAAGTTATGCTTGTGTCGTCAGCAAAGAGAGAAATTTTACCATTGATTTTTAGGTATGTAATGTCATTAATATATATTAGAAAAAGGATAGGCCCAAGAACAGAGCCCTGTGGAACTCCACTGGTAATTAATCTGCAATCAGAATTAGAACCGTTCGCTCTAACAAACTGCTGTCTATTTTCAAGATAAGATTGAAACCAGTTCGAAGGAATACCACGGATTCCATAAAATTTAGTTTTCTTAACAAGATGTCATGACACACACAGTCAAACGCTTTAGCGTAATCACAGAAGACTGTAGCAGTGGGGAGATTGTTGTTAAGGGATGAGTAAACATCGTGAAGCAACGAGAATATGGCGTCATTAGTACACTTGTTTGGTAAAAATCCGAACTGTTCCGGGGACAGTATGCCATGTCTAAGGATAAATGGCATGAGACGATTTTTTAATAACTTTTCAATTATTTTAGAGAGTACAGGTAAAAGAGCAATTGGACGATAATTGCATAAGACATCCTTTTCACCTCCCTTATGAAGAGGAATAATTATCGCAGCTTTGAGGTATTCGGGAAAAACACCTTTCGTGAAGGACGCATTAATTAAGGAAGCTAGGACATCCAGAATTGGAAGCGGGAGGTTCAAGAAAATTTTAATTGACAGATTATCAGTGCTACACGCTGATTTACTCTTTATGCTGTTCATTATCTGAAGAAGTTCAAGGCTGGTCACAGGGCTTAGGAAAAAACTATCAGCGACTTTTTTAGAAGGAGGAAGAAACGAAAGAGGGTCGAGAGAAGGAGAAATACCAGAGGTAACATTTTTGCTCACGTTGACAAAATATTCGTTTAAATCATTTGGTTTTGGCATGCTCTGATTCGCGGAATTTGTTTTGCCTCTAAGATCGTTAATAATGGACCAGGTCTCCTTTGATACGTTTTTAGCAGTTGATAACCGATTTTGATAATATAGTTTCTTTGCTGTCTTGATAAGTTTTAGGTAGATCTTCCTATAATTCGAAATGAATTCAAGAACTTATAGAGTTAGTGAATTTTTTTATGTATGAGAGGGAACGCATATTTTTTGCAGATATGCGTAGGCCTTTCGTGGTCCATGGTTTGTGACGTTTAGGTTTAACGGATTTAAGCGGGAAGGCTTTATTGAATGCATTTATAATTTTATTTAAGAAACCACTAAAGTCAGAATCAAGTTCACCTGATTCAAAATGCCAGTTCGTCTTTAGGCAAAGGTTACGAAAGGATGAAAAATTGGAGGCTGAGAAGATTCTACCTAGGTGGCGAGTTTTTTTTGAGGGCCTATAAGAAATATTGAATTTGGAGATTACTGCCTCATGATCTGAAAGACCCGCGCTAGTTACTGTCGATTGGACATCAGTTGAAGGAAAGTCGGACGCTACATAGTCAATGATAGGAGAGGAATTGTTAGAAATCCGAGTTGGAGAGGTTACATGCATTGAAAGACCAAAAGAGTCAAAAATAGAAATTAATGATTTTTGGGCAGCACAAGCGGTAGCGTAGTCAATATTTAAATCACCGCACAAAATTTTCTTGCCTTTCACCGGCAGACCGTCTGACAAGCTTAGCAGGTTATTAAAGAACAATTGCACATCGGAATTTGGCGCTCTATATATACAAATTACGTGTAAATCAAAGTTCTTATTGTATACAATGGAAAATTCAAAGTAGTTATCCGATTGGAGATTATCAAATTTAGTCACAGGGGAAAAACCCTCGTTCAAGGAAAGAATCAGTGTTCCCCATGAGCCGAGTTTTCCGATTATAAATGGCTATTGTGGAGTACTTTTCAACATAAAGCGGTTCATTCTCACTCAGCCAGTGCTCTGTAAATGCAACTAGTTGGGGGAATCCTGATTCCTCCAAAAACAAAAACAATTCATCAGTCTCATTTCGTAATGAGGCAACATTAATAAGAACCATACTAAACCTGGCGTCAGGATTATAGGAATCTAGTCGCTCAGGACACGTCAAGCTGCTTAAAAATTTTTCTTCGGGGAACCACTGGAGAAGTATTTTTGGTGACCCTCTCTGGACTTCTGAAGCTGAATCGTCGTCTCCGAAACAACATGGGATCTGTAGGTACAAAGATCTTCTTCCACTTCAGTGTGTTTAAACCCATATGCAGCATGAAAGTCGTGGTAGACCTTACGTAATATGTCATCCTGGATTGGCAGTCCTTCAGATGCTAGGAATAATCTGATGCTTATGTTGGTAAATCCCTCGTAGCATACCGAGGCAGGTTGGTCATACAAATAGGCAACCTAATGGCTCTGAAGATAGCAGGTTCCCTTAGCCTTGCCATAAGGAAACGATTACTAGAGTCGTTAGACTTACTGGCGGCCTGTGTTAATTTAACTGTTGGGGGAGTCAGCGGGTCCAGAGAGAAGGACGGTTTATGGGGTGATTCCTTAGACGGTTTAATTTCGACATCGCTCACAAGGGCATTAGTTTTGCAAGCAGCGATAGCTTGTTTGTCAGAAGCTACTGTAGTTACCTTGTGTGCCTTAGCTTCACTGACTGGAGAGGGAAAGTCCCGCAGATTGCCAGAGGTCGGACTGCTAGTCACTTTCGCCTTGGTGGAGGGAGTTAGATAGAGCTCTGTAGTTTTCTGAGGGATTTCAGATTCCGATGACCATCTAACTTGAGCCCCGGGTGGCCAGATATTGATGCCGAACAAATTCTCAGCGGACTTTCTTGATAGGGTCCCTATTTTAAATGTAGTTCATCTGGAGTCATTGCACTGACTGAACAGGTTATAGCATCGAATAAATTCTGATGTTTTCAACTTTTCCTTTTCCTTCACATAGTGCATGACTGCACGATATTATTTGAAGTAAATCCTGCCGGGAGGTGTTCTACGATCACATAGTGCCATCTTTGGGCACTTCTATAAATTGCGGAGTTGGAATCTTCTGGGATTGAGGAAACTTCAGTAGGCAGTTCCATTTGAGTGGAAGATGAAACAAATACCGTTGACGTAGTTTGGGTGGAGCACGACGTAGAAGTAAAGCGCGTCATCGTAGGTAGAGCACTATGTTGTTTTGGGTTAGCAACTTTAGAATTTAAGTCCCTAACCAAGGTGGTAACATTTGCAAGGCTACTTTTTAAGTTGTCAATACCCTTCTTAATATCAGCGGACGAGGAGTCTTGCACCTGGATCTTGATGGTTTTCTCTGTATTGTTGAGTAGAATTTGAGAAATAGTAAAGACATTCTGTTCCATTTCCCTTACCGATTTCAACAGATAATGAGGGTTACAAATGGAGAACACTTCCGACATTTTGTGAATATCGTCTATTTGGCTACGACATATGTCTTAGCCAGATAACAAAATCCGTCGTTTTATAAATTGCCTAGGCATTATTTTGCTGTCTGGCTCGCCGAATTATCAAATGTCTAGGCGTTTTATAAAACAACGTTCAAGACGAGGCCAGATTGTCAAAATTTTAAGATTATACGAGCGGCTAAAGCACAACTTACGTTCCATGTTTTATTTACCTTTTTTTCTTAACTTTGAGTTAGTTTTGGTTAGCACTTGGTTAGTTCTTGTTGAGCCCCCGTAGCGAGCGGTGGGCCATGCAAAGCCATAATAATACCCCGGCTGACGGATCGCAACTTGTTCAGTTGCGATCCGGGTATTATTATGGCTTTGCATGGCCCTCCGCTCGCTTCGCTCGCTACGGGGGCTCAATCAACAGGAAATAACCAAGTGCTAACCCAAGATTAAGAAAAAAAGGTAAATAGATTTTTTTTTACAAAATGACTACAACGTCTCACCCGCCAGAATGTCAAGCAGAAGTTAACCTTAAACATTTGATAATCTGGCCGCGTGTTGACCGTCGTTTTATAAAACACCTAGGCATTTTACAATCCGACTAGCCAGATAGGAAAATAATGAATGTTAAACGAGAATTTGACAATCTGGCCGTTTTTTGTAAAATGTTTAGACATTTTATAAAACGGCGGATTTTACAATGTGCCTACGACATATACTTGAATTGCTATAAAATGCACCTAGAACGATAAACATAGATCCTTGTAAAAATGATGGTGCCAAGCCAAAGACTTTTAAATTAATATTTATACTTAGGTCTTTTAATACGATATTATTACTTTTAGCCTAAATTGAAAATTTTTACGTGAAAATGTAACGTATTATCTATAAGCTCTTCACACTCTATTTTTCAGAATTTCCTTACTAGAAAATCTAATTTGTTACTCTTAGGTGATTCTTCAGTAAATTCATATTTTATTTTCTAGGGCATATTAATAATATTTAAATAAATTTTGTGAGCAAATAAAAATTTAAAAAAAAATATAAGAAATATAGCTCTGTGTATTAATTTATAGGATAAATATTTTATTTGTCCAGTGATGGGTGGAATTTTTGTGACATACTGGATAAATTATGTTCCATTAAATACATTTTAGAAATCAACAATTTAACGTTCGATGCCATAAAAATAAAAGCCACATTGTTGGGGAAAGTGCCAATTTTTAGTATTTTCATGAAAGTGTGATATTTTTCTAAATTGAAGCACGCATTTTGAATTAAAACGTCCTCTTTGTGTTACTGGAGATTAAAGTGTGATGGTGATTTTAAAAATAATTAACTGATGTAGTTAAACATTATTCAGTACATTCGTTGTAGTCAAATTAAAAGTATTCAGATTCGAGTAAAGATTCTCCAATTATTTTATTTTTGTTTTGTTTCAGGTGTTGGGGCAAATGTTTTCCAATACCCTTCGAAAGAGCCTCCCAGAAATCTTGGTGGGATCCCACATTTGACTCAGAAATACTCGAAGATCAGTACAAAAAAAGCGCGTTTCCTCACAGTAGATTTAAATTTAGGTAAAGCAATATATTCACATCCAGAAACAACTGTGCGCACGTTTTCATTTTTGCTTGCAACAAGATGTAATAGTTTTCATATGCCTTATTCCAGTTGGCTTCACATAAAGCCAAAGCCATGACTTTATAATATGCTTGTTCATTTTTTGCGATGTTGGTACACCACAGCCTACGATAAGTAATCTCGATGAAACAATAATATTACCTTTACAAAAAAATGCATAGGGTGTCGTTTTTAACCAAATTTGAATTAACTATTAAAAAAATAGTACAGGGTTGTTCCGTATATTTAGACAGTGTCTACCTAAATTCTTTATTAGAAGAGATAGAAACACTCTAAATGCTAAAGTTTGAGTTTTGCATGAGACACCAAAAAATTTTGGGGACCACGCATAAACTGCCAAAATGTGTTAATAATTATTACCGGTATTTTTTTAGGTAAATCATCAAAAAATAAAATATATACATATTATATTAGCAATAAAACATTTTGTGTACATACTTGAAGAACAAAAACCGAGACAAAAACATAGGTTAATCGAGGGTTAACTCTTGTTTGCTTAGATACAAGACTCTATCAATACCAGTTATTCTGTCCCTAAGCAAATTTTATTCAATCGAACTTTTTCATTAAAATTAAGTTTATATAGTCTAGCGTTTTCTTCTAAAGCATCGGCGCATGTATTTTGATTTTGCTTAAAATTTCTAAGCATCAACTGACATTTTAAGTGTTCTCCAGAATCCCCGTCTTTACACAACGATCTAGTAATATTTAGAAAATCTGTAAATCCGTCCCTATTCCAAACATAATATTTATTTGAAAACAGTAAATACGGCCAGCAAAATAATTTTTTCTACTACCGTGCGTAAAATACTCACTTTACGCACTCTCTGAGATTCGTAAAATAGGCCTTTTTAATGTGCAGTGCGTAAAATAAATTATTTTACGCACTAGTGCGTAAAGTAATTTAATATTATTTTTGTTTTTTCATATATTTTTCGATAGTAGAAAAAATTTTGTATGCTACTCATGTGTAAAGTACCCTTTTTTTATTCATGGGATTGGCGCATTCGCCTACGGCTCATGCGACAATATTCCCATTCATAAAAAAAGAGTCACTTTACACACTTGTTGCATAAATAACTATTTTGTAACGCAGTGCTACTACATAGGACATAGCCAATTAAATTCTTAAAAACCAGGAAGACTTAAAATTAATATTGTATGATCTGCCATTTTGTATTTCTTTTTTTAAAGCTATGTTGTGGGCGCCCTGCTTTAGCCGGCTTTTCACCCAGCGCTAAAAACGTGCCGGCGAGCCAGTGTCTGCTGGCTGCATGACGTCACTGTTGCCATGGCAACGTGCGATCAAGTGCATATGAATACTGGGCCTCATCATCGGCTGGCGAGAATCGGTTAAAAATATAATAGTACGGTCGGTTGAACATGTTTACATCGTATGCAAATGAACTTGTTATAATGAGAAATTATATTTATATTATCTTTAAATTAATATAGGTATACATAAATATTTTAAGGCTTTAGTTTAGTTGTTCATTATTTTGGTGAAGAGGCTCATCACCTACTTCACCTGACGAGCTGCCACTGATGTTCATACAATTTTTTTCTTCTTAAAATTCCTAAATTGACACGACATTTAGTAACACTCTGTATAATTTCTTGTAGAGCATGATTAATTAATGATAGTTTCGGCAATATGATTTACTCGCACTTGACTAATTGAAAATACACTATTTTGCCTCTGAATGCGTCCCCTCTCGCTAATTTATGGTATATTAAGTAGAAAAACTATAATCCAAAATAGGTATTATATATTTATTTTATCTATTGCAATCCGCTAAACAAACATGGGCTCTTCATTTATTATGAGGCATGAAATTAATTACTCTGCTAGGTAGTTTATCTGGGATTAACTCTGATAATTGCCTTGGAAAGTAATTATTACAGTAAATAATTTTCATATCAATCTGCTAGGTTACTCAAAGCTATTTACTGAAAGATTTTTTATTGGCAGTGTATATAGATAACAAATATCTCTGCTATGTGTACATATGTGGACGCCTTAGCGAATTCGTTATTATTTTACTGTTAAAGGGTTTGATGAGAATATTACTGGATATCTTCTATATTATTGTGACCGATTCATATTCAAGAAGTTTTTTTTTAATATTTCGCAAAACGGACAATGTAAAAGTTAGACACAGGTCTTCTATACGAATGTCGGAGGACTTTGTTTCTTAAAGTGTCGGTTGTTTTTAGAACTACTATTTTTATGGGACAATTAACATTCAGCATTAGCATGGCCCAAAAAAAATATTAATAAATAGTTTTGAGAAAACATTAAATTAAATACACACGCCAGTTATAATTTAGGTATAACTTAACGACTCAATGTAACATATTATTGGCGAATATTTAATTACCGAATGTTTCTTTTTTGTGGGTGTGGTAGGTTCTACCTGATAATTATTACGTTGGTCTCTTCTCATAATATTGTATTAGTCCAGAACTTAACGTAACAACGGTTACGATAATAACGAAGATTTTAAAATGGGAAACAAGTAAAGCAATATAATTAAACACCAAAGCAAGCCGAAAGACAACGGTCCAGGAGCGGACACAGTCCTAACAACTCCTTTTAGTACCCAAATAACAAAATAAGCTTTAGTATGGTTTTCAAGACGTTGTTACAGCCAAATGAATAAGACGCACTTAAAACCTTCTGATCTAGACAACCTCTTGAAGGCCCTCTTACAGCCAAAGGGTCCACTCCTATGAGGGTCTCAAGACCAAATCTTAAAGCTTGTTTAACGCCAACTTGAATTGAAATCGATTCTCTTATCATTGTCTTCAAGGCAATCATAAAACTTTTAGCAAGTGTCATTTAAAACCATAGGATTTATAGTGATCTAAGATTAGGATGAGTTTAAGAAGTCTGAGATTTATAATATCTTTAGATAAAATTATCATAACCTGTAAACCAGTTACGTCAAACAAATGTTCGTCATGTCATGTGATGTCGTCTAGACGGTGATGCATTCCAAGTACTAACAATAAACATGGAAGAAATGCAATACCAAAATCTGGTAAATTCGCCGAAATAGGAGACAAAAATTATAACGCAGTCGACTTTTTCGATGAAATATGGAAAGATACCTTCTAAAAATTAAAGCGCCTTAAAATTACTGCTTTTTTAAATAATTAAATTATTACTGACTAATTCTTAACAAGGTTTAATTATTATAAAAAAACTTTAAAATGTTTGCTTGTAATCTTATATTGTATTACTACTGTTAATATCCTCTTATTTTTTAAGGTAGGAATTGCGAAATTTTGATAAAATTATTGAATAATATTACCTCCCTAAAATATTTCCATTATGGACGCTTGTGTAGTTTGTAAAAAATATGGCTTCTTATCATTTAAAACCTCAATGTTTCTTAGAAAGAAGGCATAAATCCTATTAGTTTTGTCATAACATTTTATTTACTGTAATTAATCTGTTTACTCCTAACTGTTCCTTAGAGTAAAGCTTCTTAGTCTTGACCAAGGTTGCTCGGCCTGCTCATAAAACTACTTGGCCTTATCACGGTGTCGCATAAGTCTTCTAACGCTGCGGTCAAGTTTTCCGCTCCCAATTAGATCATCATAACCTCAAATTTTGTCCAGTTTTATGTTTATCTACATTTTCATTCATTATCTTTACAGATTGCAATTTTACGTTTTTTTTTAAAATTGACACTTCTTTTAACTTCTAAGTAATTATGTGACATATTTGCCATTTTTAAGGAAATTATATTGAACACCGCTACTGAATCACGACAGATAGTTCGAATGACAATATGGCCGTTTTAAAAAAGCTCTAGGCGTTGGGGGGTAGAAGTAATGGTTTAAGAAAGCAATAGAAAAGCCCAATAGAATTTTTTAAAGATTATATGGTCTTAATGAAGCAGTATATGTTCCCAGTAATCCTAATACAGTCTTTTAAGTAGCCAATCTAAGCCTTGAGCTTTATTGCTATCTTATATAAAACTGCAAGTTTTATGAAGTGTTTAAAGAATATGTTTTAAAACCAACTTAAAGCTATAGTCTTAAGATAGATTATTTTAAATCTAAACAGACTTTAAACCCTCCAGAAGATCAACAAGTTTTAAGATTGATAACACAAAAGCCTCGTTAGGGCTAACACAAGAGTAACAGGTCTCAAGTCTCAAGGCACTTAATATTATTGCTGTCAAGGCTGCTTTAAAATTTATTTTTAGAATAAATGGACTTTAAGATCTGTTACCAGTACTTCTACCGACCATTTCAAAACTATTTTAAAGCTGATATAAATCTAACTAGCATTTAAATTGATACTTGGGTAATTTAGTCCAATACTTTTAAAATTGGTTCGACGAACTCGGATCACGTATCTTTGAATCCATTTCAGAAGAAATCGATTCTACCCAGCCTGTATCTCGAGAAGGAGAATGAACTTTCTTATAAATCATTTTACTAGTCTAGATTTTTCAATATTAAGTCACTAGTTTTTTTTCTTTTTCAGGTATGCTATATGGTACACAATTTGCGTGTCAGTATGTTGGTTAATATATTTGGTTTTTCAAGGCCTACTCATGGATTTCAAGACTCTAACCTTTAGAGGAATTCTCTTTTTTATACTTCTACTCTACAACATACTAGTTTTACTACTAACTTATACCAAGTTTTTTCAACGTCATATGGTAACGATAACTCTTGGATATGCTGTGAGCTCTGTTACGTTAAGCCTAATTTTTGTAATCGCCTCCCAAAGAGGCCAGTTTTGTCACTGCATACAACTATTGATATTAATTTATACTTTAATACCTTTGAAACTTTACATGGCTTTAACTTTGGCTATTTTATATTCTGTCTGTTTTGAATTGTTAATCACTCTTGTCTACAAACCTATGCCAGAAACTACTGAGGCTATTTTGACTATATTCATAATGATATTATCACATGTAGCCATTCACCTCATTGGATTGCATATTTATTTAATGAGTAATGTTAGGATGAGACAAACGTTTATGAAAGTTGGCCAAAGTCTTCTTGTAAGGAAACAACTTGAACTAGAAAAAAGACTCAAAGAAAATATGATTCACTCATTGATGCCTCCTAGTGTAGCCAATTGGCTGTTGAATGAAGATGAAAGTTTTACCAGGCGGCCTTCCGCAGAATCTGAAAACAATGATATTCGTTCATTATTTAGACCTTTTAACATGGACACAATGAACAACGTTAGTATACTCTTTGCAGACATTGTGGGTTTTACCAAAATGTCAAGTACTAAAAGTGCGGAAGAACTAGTAGATATACTAAACAATCTTTTTCAACGTTTTGACGATTTATGCAAAGATCACTTCTGTGAAAAGATCTCAACACTAGGGGATTGCTATTATTGTGTATCCGGTTGTCCAAAACCTAGACCAGATCATGCGCGGTGTTGTGTGGAAATGGGATTAAGCATGATTCAAGCCATTAAACAATTTGAGCAAGAAAAACATGAAGGAGTCAATATGAGAGTGGGAATTCATACTGGCACTGTTTTGTGCGGAATTGTGGGTACTAAACGATTTAAGTTTGATGTTTGGAGTAATGATGTTACGTTAGCAAATAAGATGGAAAGCACCGGTAAACCTGGAATGGTACATATCTCAGAGAAGACTCGTACATTTTTGAACTATCACTATTTACTAGAAGAAGGAGAATGTGTTTCTGGTAAGTGTTGTTTGCCTATGCATATTATACTAAACTTTTCTATGTTTGTATGCTTTAATATGAAAAATGTATTTACAAGTGTTCCTGTTGATAAATTGTTAATTATTGTATGACATTATCTTGGAAACGATTACAATCTTGTCGAACATTCAATTACTAAGTATCGAGACTATATGAAGGTAAATTACCGACTCTAATGTTCTGAAAATATTGCATAATTTTTTTATAGAAAACCTACTGAAAACTAAAAATTTCAATAAACAAATGTATTTTAAGAAAAACAATAGCAAAAGAAACGTGATGGATTTTAGTTGTGAAGAACTTTAAAATTACTAGAAAATTTAAAGTAATTGAATTGTTTTATATTAAAACATAAGCTTGAATATAAAACAGAAGCAATCAATATGTAGCGGCCGAAAATTGAATAATTATATCTCCTTTTGGGCGAGATTTCAAATATATTCGAATGTTTCTGTGTTCCTGTTTTACACCAAGATCTTATATCAGAAGCATGTCCTGGACGACTGTCAATAAAAGTTTTATGGGATGATAATAAACTTATGAAAGTGACGTTCTATAAACATTATCATATTTTGTTAACGAGAATCAAATATTAGTCGGCGTACCAACTGATTTTTCAAAAGGATTATTCTATAGAAACAGCAGCCCACATAATTGGGCCTAACTAATTGCAGGCAAAGCAATTAAATACATTTATACTGCAACATTACTAATATAAATAAATTTATTTTTATTTATTTATTGACGTATAAACCATTTTACAAATTAACAATACAACTTATTAAAACAATAAAGCATACTTTGATTTGATTTGATAAGCACTTACTTGATACATAATTTAAAGAAAATAACACATATCAAAAGCCACCAATAGCACGAAATAGCACAGCTGCTCAGCATCCTATAATTTAAAAAAAATATGTACAGTGTGTTCATTTTAATTTGCAACAGTTTTAAGTTCTTATATCTCAGTAACCTTTGCAGGTAGAAGGGCAAGCCAAAAAACGATTTGTTGCAAATATGTTGAAGTTTTTTGTCGCGCATTCAAAATAAATTTTCAAGTCCACATTTTTGAGATTCTGACATAACCTCACTTTTTTTAATTGGAATGATATATGTTTATATAGTTAGTTTTGTGCTTATTTTTTTCCGATTACAACGATGTAATATATTTGGGTGCAGCGGTTTTTCTTTAAATGAAGGAAAACCATTCGTCACTAGACGAAATCAATTCAGGCAAATTCGAATCCCGTTTTCGCGGCTGTTTTCGTTTCATCAAAGTAGGTCATTATTTCCTTGTTTCTTTAATCAACAATGACATGTCAAGACGTAATAGATGCCATTAATATTTCAAAATGTTTTCTGATGACGAAAAACGGGATATGGTTTTAATATTTATAGAAAGAAATAAAAGTTCTGTAGCCGCGCTACGCGAATATAGACGACGGTTTCCCAATCGACGCGTACCGTCTCGTTATATTTTTCGACGGCTTTTTCAAAAGTTTTCTAATACTGGCTGCTGTCATTCGAAACAATGGACTAGACCCAATCTGGTGTTACACCCAGATGTGGAAATTAATATTCTGACATATTTGCAACAAATTGTTTTTTGGTTTGTCCTTCTACCTGCAAAGGTTACTGAGATATAAGAACTTAAAACTGTTGCAAATTAAAATTAACACACTGTACATATATAAAACTAAAGGGCAAAGCCCAAAATTTAAAAATCAAAAGCCAATCAACCTATACAATTCTCTCTTTAGAGCGACCAGCGAGCATTGAAATACATCTATATGTTCACTCATCGACGAATTACACAAAGACATTTACTCTATATGGGAGACTTTACCGCTCCTACAGTGGCTTTATACAGGACAGTGACGACAATGTTTCGTCAACGCGCTGATTGGCTGCGCCATTTTGGAGCAAATTTGGTTTGTTTTCGTATGCGGCTGTGGATAAGTTCTTGTGATTTATCATTTTTTTTATCTTATTTATCTTATGCGTTTTTCTAGTAATTTTTTTGCTGATTATTAAAGCTGTGTGTATACTTTCGGTAGATCCAATTATACATTAAAGTTATATTACGTTTTAAAGTGTAGATTTGCTGCTTTCGAAGGTACCAAGGTAGGTAAATAAGTGGTATTTTAAAGTAGATTATCTATAAGATTTAGTCAGAAGTAGGCTTTTACATACCCTGCAGGCCTCCTACAGGCCCACCAATATATTATAATCCTAAATGTAGTGATTTTAAAAAAACGTGGGCATGTAAAGTTGAAGGGTGATTGTTTCACGAGCTTTTTTTTGTCACACCAAAGAGTGTTGTTATATTCTACTCTTTGTATTTATATGAATGTAGTAGATTGCAGATGCATGCCGTGTTTTATATACAAGGTTATATTAGGCTTTTCTTTACCAGCTGAATATTGTATTATTCTACTTTGAAACACTTAGTTACAGTATAAGTAAACAAGTTGTCAGTGTCATTAACTTTGTGATCACGATTAGTCCCTTAGGATTAAATGAACCCTTTTAGTCCTGGAAGTACAAAAATACTTTAACGTCTATATCATTCCATGTTTAACATCATATAGTTACTGTTATGTAGTTATTAGGGCCTGGTTGTAAAATAGAGGCTTAAACTCAGCTTATTTGAACTACGACTGGTGGTTGAACTCCTTTATACATTGCTGTCAAATTAGATCATTTTATCTGCAATGTATTTTAAATGAAATTCTTCAACCACCAGTCTTGGTTTAGCTGACTCGAGCTTAGTCAGCATATTACAACACAGTCTAAGTAACATGTTCATCAAATGTCATTCCTCAATTTGCTTAATTAAGTGATGCGTACATTACAATGTAGTAACGGATTATCTTTTCTTGCAGATTCATTTTGCACCAGGCATGTGGGAGCAATAAATATGAGATAAGAAGTTAAAGCCAAATGCTATCCCAACCATATTTTCCAAAGTGTAAATTTGCCTTTAAATCTTCAGATTCTATATCGAGGCCTTCTTCCGAGCAAACTGAGCAGTCGAGAATGGATTGGATTTTTTCCCATGCACATATTTTTTTTTTTTGTAGAAATGGAAAATAGATAGTAATCACAGAACCTTGTCATAATATGAATCAAAAATAATTAGTAGATATGTAGGTAGTATTTCAATAAAAAGAAGTAAATTAATGCACAAATATGCTAGTAAATCCTTGAAAAAACTATTTGTATTAAAAAATTTCATTCAAGAAACTACAGCTTTTTCCATGTTTAAGGTTCTTTATGTAGCTTTTGTCAATATCCAGAGGTGTATTCATGTTTTGTATTGTTTTAAATATATTAGGTAATATATGTATATTTTATTTTAGATTTTTTTTTATTGTTACCGTTTAGCTTAAACCTTTATCGGCAAGAGACAAGAGATCGAAGTAAGTTAATCAAACAACGTTGAGTAAAATGAATATGTTTATTTTAGATGAAATACAGGTTTGTCAAATAGTGTACCTACTTTATTTCCCAACATTACATGAAATGAACTTCTGTTTGTAGTCAACATCCATAAAAATCATAATCAATTTTTCATTATTCAGAATTCATTCTTTGACAGCATCCTTATTAAATCTGATTTTTCCCTCTGGTCAAGGCTGAAAATTGAAATAAGCTTTTATATTCTTTGTGTTGATTATAAATAAATAAGATGTTTCTAACATGAACAAGTCTTAAATCTAGACATGATTTTATGGCATTGTCCATATACCTATTTGCTTTAAAGAAAAGTTTTCTTGCATCCACTGCTGTATAAACTGGATACCTGCTTCGCCGCTTCATATGTATTGTGCCTCTCAGTCTCAAAACATTTTTTTGGGAAGGTATTTAAATATGGACCTAAAAATTACATTTACTATTAATTTATAACATCACCTTGCTGAAAGATACCACAAATCATGAAGAAAGTACTAAAATTTCATGCCGTGAACACAGACGACCATTCTGATTATCACATTAAAACGTTATTAATAATAAAAACAAGTAATTATTTATATTTACCTACCAGTCTGTCACAATCTTGACTCATAACCCCACTTACATTGTCAATTCAGCTCATAAGTGTCTAATTTCGGTTGAGTTTCTGTCTCTTTCTGTACTACGCTCAAAAAGAGTCGGAAACATGTTCCTTGCCGCTTATACATGCGGGATTTTCAAATGCTAGTATAATACTTTCAATTATTTTGCTTGTTTCGTGAAAATTATTAAAGTTTTATTAGCTAAGGGTCCGGTTAACATATTCCTACCAATATAATACCTCAGTCGCTTTATTTTGTTAGCTTCTTGCTAAAAAAATGCAAAAAACGCGAAACTTCCATATAACCTTTAAGAAAATTTGCTCCAAAATGGCGGCCCTGGTCTATTGTCGCCACTGTCCTGTATAAAGCCACTGTAACCGCTCCTATAAACTAGGGCCATCTATGAAACTTGCTTTAGTTAAAGGGTTCAATAATTTTTACTAGATGGCGAGCTATGCCTCATTTATATACAGTGGCTTTATACAGGACAGTGACGACAATGTTTCGTCAACGCGCTGATTGGCTGCCCCATTTTGGAGCAAATTTAGTTTGTTTTCATATGTGACTGTGGATAAGTTCTTGTGATTTATAGCGATTTTATGCGTTTTTCTAGTGACTTTTTTGCTGACTATTAAACCTGTGTGTGTAGTTTCGGTATATCCAATTAGACATTAAAGTTATATTACGTTTTAAAGTGTAGTTTTGCTGCTTTCGTAGGTACCAAGGTAGGTAAACAAGTGGTATTTTAAAGTAGATTATCTATAAGATTTAGTCAGACGTAGGCTTTTACATGCCCTACAGGCCTTCTACAGGCCCACCAATACATATTATCCTATATGTAGTGATTTAAAAAAATCGTGGGCACGTAAAGTTGAAGGGTGATTGTTTCACGAGTCTTTTTTGTCACACCAAAGACTGTTGTTATATTCTACTCTTTGTATTTATAAGAATGTAGTATATTGCAGCTGCATGCCTTTTTTGATATAAAATGTTATATTAGGCTTTTCTTTACCAGTTGAATATTGTATTGTTCTACTTTGAAACACTTAGTTACAGTATAAGTAAACAAGTTGTCAGTGTTGATAACTTTGTGATCACGATCACAGTCCAAATGTACTTTAGTCCCTTAGGATTAAATTAACCATTTTAGTCCTGGAAGTACAAAAATTACTTTAACATTTATAACATTCCATGTTTAACATCATATACCTAGTTACTGTTATGTAGTTAGTAGGGCCTGGTTGTAAAATAGAGGCTTAAACTCAGCTTATTTGAACTACTACTGGTGGTTGAACTCCTTAATACATTGCTGTCAAATTAGATCATTTATCTGCAATGTATTTTAAATGGGATTCTTCAACCACCAGTCTTGGTTTAGCTGACTCGAGCTTAGCCAGCATCGTACAACACAGTCTAAGTAACATGTTCGTCAAATGTCATGCCTCAATTTGGATCATTAAGTGATGTGTACATTACAATGTACTAACGGATTTTTTCTTGCAGGTTCATTTTGCACCAGGCATGTGGGAGGAAAAAGATGAGATAAGAAGTTAAAGCCAAATGCTATCCCAACCATATTTTCCATTTCCAAAACCAACGTGGAAAGGCTTCTACAAAGCGTGAATTTGCCTTGAAATCTCATCAGATTCCATGTCGAGGCTTTTTTCCGAGCAAACTGAGGAGTCAAGAATGGATTGGATTTTTTACCATGAACGCATGATTTATTTTTTGATAGAAATGGAAAATTGATAGTACAGTTATCACAGAACCTTGTCATAATATGAGTCAAAAAATAATTAGTAGATATGTAGTGTTTAAAAAAATTAGTTAACAAGAAAAAAAGTAAAGTAGTGCAAAAATATGCTAGTAAATCGTTGAAAAAAACTATTTGTATTAAAAATTTCAATTCGAGAAACTACAGTTTTTTCCATTAAGGTTCTTTATTTAGCTTTTGTTAATAACCGGAGGTGTATTCCTGTTTTGTATTGTTTTAAATATATTAGGTAATATATGCATATTTTATTTAAGATTTTTTTTATTGTTGCCGTTTAGCTTAAAGCTTTATCGACAAGAAAGAAGAGATCGAAGTAAGTTAATCAAACAACGTTGAGTAAAATTAATATATTTATTTTAGATCAAATACAGGATTGTCAAATAGTGTACCTACTTTATTTCCTAACACTACATGAAATGAACTTCGGTTCGTAGTCGACATCCATAAAAATCATAATGAATTTTTCATTATTCAGAATCCATTTTTTGATAGCATCCTTATTAAATCTGATTTTTTCCCTCTGGTCAAAGCTGAAAATTGAAATAAGCTTTTATATTCTTTGTGTTGGTTATAAATAAATAAGATGTTTTTAACATGAACAAGTCTTAATCTAGACATGATTTTATGGCAGCGGCTTTATTTTTAAACTGATCAATTCTGTTGAAAGTTTAGAATTCCATGTGATGGAAGACGGAAGCATTGTTTAGACAATGACGGAAGTATACATCATGTCATCTTGTTTAAATATTATGCTTTGCTTGTCCATATACCTATTTGCTCTAAAGAAAAGTGCCCTTTCTTGCATCAACTGCTGTATAAACTGGATACCTATTTCGCTGCTTCATATTATGTATTGTTCGTTTCAAAACATTTTTTTGGGAAGGTTCCTAATTCAAATATGTACCTAAAAATTACATTTACTCTTTATAACATCACCTTGCTGAAAGATACCACAAATCATGGAGAAAGTACTAAAATTTCATGCCGTGAATACAGACGACCATTCGTGTTGAAGTTTTCACTTCTATCGTGTGGTCTTAGGCACACACAATTTTTTTTGGTTTGGATAATTTACTTATTTGCTAACAAGTGTGGAGCGCATTTAGAGAGTCCCGATAAGCATTTTATGGTGGGGAAAGTGGCTTTGCGCACGTGTTAGGATGTTAAGAACATTATTTTTTACTAGCGTTTACAAATAAAACACGCAATCTTTTGGATACCAGTTTTGAAGTGAAAACTTCTTTAGGCGCTCTCAGCACTTTTCTTGTGGGGGTTGAATGAGACCGAGTCGTCACGCTCGGCAGTCACGCGTCACGCTCGGATATGTAACGCAACGCTCCTTCTATATTCGGTATTGAATTATGTTGAGCCGGCACGCGTCACGCTCGGATATGTATGTAACTCTTTCCCCCCTCCCCTGGCCAAAAGGGAGGGGGTATGGAGTACTGTAGGGAGGGGGTATGGAGTACTGTTTTCGTCCAGGATCTTTTTACCCCGGCTATATCCTCTAAAAATTTCAGCCCTCTACCTATACGGGAACATGCCAGTAGAAGGAGCGTTAAGATATCCGAGCATGACGCGTTATGCGTGATGCGTGACGGCTCGGTTTCATTCAACCCCCGCAAAAAAAATAACGCAAAACGCGCCTAAAGAAGTGTTCACTTCAAAAACTCCAACTTGTGTATTTCAAGTTTTTCCTTTGCTCCTAAAATAAAGCCTCTAAATAGGATGCCAAATATTAAAAAAAAAATTGTGTGTGCTTAGACCACACGATAGAAGTGAAAATTTTAATATTATGAAAGCATTACATACATATCCAGGCGTGACGGCTCAACATAATTCAATACCGAATATAGAAGGAGCGTTACGTTACATATCCGAGCGTGACGGCTGACAGCTCGGTCTCATTCAACCCCCACAAAAAAAAGTGCTGAGCGCGCCTAAAGAAGATTTCACTCCAAAAACTGTACAGGGTTATCCAACGAGGACTAGAGAAGGCAGTTTTTTGACTTTCCCTGTACTTTTATAAAAATCTGAAATAGCCTCTTATGTAATTTTCTCTCGCGAATTTGGATATGTTCAGCAAAAAACAATTGAACATCAAATAAAAGTTCTAGGGGTCAATTTGATATATTTTTTTTAAATGGAACACCTTGTATATTACTACAGTTTGGACTCTCTAGAAAAAATCAAAATAAACACATTTTGTGTATAATATCCTATACCTAGCTTTAGCTGTTTACCAAATATTGACAGTTGAAAGTCGGGTATTTTGACAGGCTCTAAAATCTAAACCGCACAAGATCAAAGAAAACGGTTTTCACTTTCCTATCTTAAGTTTTCATAAACTATCGAATGACAGTATCTTCGAATTTAACCTGCGGATCAAATTAACCGGGACTTTTAAACCTCCGGTTAAATTCAAAGTTACTATAATTCGATAGCTTACGAGAACCCAAGATACATAAGATGGCTATTTCAGTTTTTTTTTTATAAAAGTACAGGGAAAGTCAAAAAATCGCCTGTTCTAATCCTCGTTGGATAACCCTGTACATATAACATCTTTATTTAAAAGAAAATCTGTGTGCTTAAGACCACGTGATAGAAGTGAAAACTTCGCTAATATTATTAGAGTATTACATACATATCCGAGCGTGACGGCTCCAAGCGTGACGCGTGACGGCTCAACATAATTCAACCCCAATAACCCAAACTAACACAACCTTAAGAAGTTTTCACTTCAAAAACTGTACATAGAACATCTTCATTAAAAAAATTCTGTGTGCCTAAGACCACACGATAGAAGTGAAAACTTCAACAACCGGGGTAATCGTTTATCAGAATTTCGATCCGACCCTTCGTTACAGAGATATGGGCGAAAAACGGTTTTTCCCCCAAAATCCCCCCCTTAAATTTGAGCCCCGGTCCCCTCGTATGGCCTAAGGTGGCTCCCCATGGGGAGCACCTACCATAAACATTTCGACCCCGTACCTCTTTCCGTTCTCCCGAAATTAATTATATAAGTTTTTCCTTCTCCCCCCCTTCCTTGGCCAAACGGGGGGAGGGTACGGGGTACCGTTTTCGTCCATGATCTTCTTCTTACCCCGGCTATCTCCCCTGATAATTTCAGCCCTCTACCTATACGGGAACGGTTTTTTCCCCAAAATCCCCCCTTAAATTAGAGCCCCGGTCCCCCGCGTATGGTCTAAAGTGGTTTTCCATAGGGAGCACCTACCATACAAATTTCGACCTCCTCTACCTCTTTCCGTTCTCCCGAAATTAATTATTTAAGTTTTTCCTTCTCCCCCCTCCCCTGGCCAAACGAGGGGAGGGTACGGAGTAACGTTTTCGTCCATGATCTTCTTTTTACCCCGACTACATTTCCTGAAAATTTCAGCCGTCTACCTATACGGGAACGGTTTTTCCCCCAAAATCCCCCCTTAAATTAGAGCCCCGGTCCCCCCGTATGGTCTAAGGTGGCCCCCCATAGGGCGCACCTACTATAACAATTTCGACTCCGTACCTCTTCCCGTTCTCCTGAAATTAATTATTTAAGTTTTTCCTTCCCCCCTCCCCTGGACAAACGGAGGGGTGTCCCGTTTTCGTCCAGGATCTTGTTTTTACCCCGGCTACATGCCCTGAAAATTTTGGCCCTCTACCTATACGGGAACAGGCCAGTAGAAGAAGCGTGACGCGTGACGTTACATATCCAAGCGTGACGGCTCGGTCTCATTCAACCCCCACAAGAAAAAACGCAAAACGCGCCTAAAGGAGGTTTTAGTTCAAAAAAAATTTGTGTGTGCTTAAGACCTCACGATAGAAGTGAAAACTTCCATAATGTTATGAAAGCATTACATACATATCCGAGCATGACGGCTCCGAGCGTGACGCGTGACAGCTCAACAAAATTCAATACCGAATATAGAAGGAGCGTTACGTTACATATCCGAACGTGGCGCGTGATGGCTCGGTCTCATTCAACCTCCACAAAAAAAAGTGCTGAGCGTGCCTAAAGAGGGTTTCACTTCAATAAAAGAGAAAAGTTATTCTATGTCATAGATTTTTTTAAATTCTTAATTTCCTTTTCATAAGCCCTGGTTTTTTACAGAAAATGTGCGCCATTTACGTAAATATACAAAAATACATACATAAATAAACATTAATAAAAGAGAAAAGTTATTCTAGGTCATAGATTTTTAAAAATACTTAATTTCCTTGTTTTTTTTTTAAGTCTGGTTTTTACAGAAAATATGCGCCGTTTACATTCTTTAAAAATCTTGATTATCATTTTTTTAATTAGAAATTCAACGTGTGTAAAATGTATTCAAGAAACTTCATACAATTTGACAACATTGATACATGAGTGAAATAAGGAATTTACAATAAAGACAATGGAATTTATGAGCGCAGCGACGGCCACGATATTTTGCGGTTCGGGTCCCAACTAAGGGCTTTTCGCGTCCTTCTTAGGAGCGGTAAATTATTGCAAGGCCGTTGTTTGTCTTTGTGTAATTGGTCGATCGTTCACTAAACTGGTTCGTATGCCGGAGCACTCGACTCAGTGGGCTATAGTACCCATAATTAGCAGAATGGAACGGCACACGAATCAATTCAGTGATTCTAGTGTATCGACCTGAGTTAAAATCAACCCTCGATATCAAATTGGGACAATCTATGCTTCCAGATATTAATTTATATAAAAAACATATCTATTACTTTCCAAGCTGTTACTTGTCAAGTCAAGTCAAGCTGGTACCTGCCCTCAAATGCAGTAACAATCTGGTGATGGTATTCAATTAGATTGGTATCCACAGATCTTCCCTTCACGAATCCATGCTGTTCTTTAGCAATTATTCTTTGACATGACACATGACTATGAAAGATGTTTAGTAAAAAGAAAATCAAAAACTTTAGGGATCTCAGACTGAGTACAAACAGCTCTATAATTCCGTATATCCTCCCTTGAACCTGAATTGTAGATGGGTTTGATAAAACTGTGCCTCCAAAACTCAGGAAACTGCCCTGAACTAAGAGATAAACTAAATAATATTTTAAAGGAGTTGCTCAGGTGAAAACACAGTTCTTTAAAAAGACAGATGGTATACCATCAGGACCATATGTAAACTTGGAGGGCAATTTATAAATTCTATCAATAATTTCAACGACCGAGACTTTAAAGTTATCTATATCTAAAATTTGTTTAAAATTAAATTCAGTATCGATATCGTGCTTTGGAGCATAAACTGATGAAAAGAAATCTGCAAAAAGATCAACTATACCCTCCAAACTATCACTTTTACGAGGTCCGTAATACATGCTGTTAGGAAGATTGTAGCTACCCTTCCTATCATTAATATACCGCCAAAAGGCTCTGGGATTTGTATGTATACGCGCTTCAGTATTTGCAATATATTCACCATAACATAATTCACTGAGTTCACTACAACGAGCTCGCAATTGAGAAAATAGATAACTCATCATAATCGCCGGATTGTTTAAATTGCTTGTGAGCAATCTTTTTTTGTATTATTAAACCTCGAAGTTCTGCTGTAAACCAAACTGGAATTGATGAAGTTTTAAATCTCCTAGGAGAGTCAGTATTGATGAAGTTTTAAATCTCCTACCGCAGAGTCAATATCCATGTTTTGTAAACTATTCCAGTCAATACATATTAAATAATCATTAATATCACTATAATTCGCCTTTTTAAAATCATAATACAATTCTTCGTATGCAAGACTAGCCAGCCCCCGAACATTAAAATTAATAACAATAGGTATATGATGGATACTCTCTGGGAGCAACAACTCTTCAGCTGTATTTACTTTTAAATTATCAAAATGAGAATACTTTACCTCTATTGTTAGGGATGTCATTTTTTTGAAACAAATGTAAATAACCAAAATTATGAGCCAATGATCGAACCGAAGAGTGCAATGGACAGTCCACCACAGCTCCCAGGGCATCGTTACTCCAGAGAGCATCCGGAAGATTATAATCGCCAGCCAAGACAAGATCTATGTTCTGAAATCGAGCCAGCACACTCTACACTACCGTACAATGAAAATCATAATAATGTACACTAGCCGCCGGAGGGATATAACAACAACCCAAAATAATTTTCTTATGACTAAACTTCAATAATACAAAAATATGTTCGAGATCATCATCTGTACAATTTCCGACTGAAGTCTAGTATGAGTCGCTATTAGCACACCACCAGTGTCTCTGTCCTTCCTAAATATATTATAATTCACTAGCCTCAATTCAGCATCCGAATAACCGGACGTAAGGCACGTCTCGGCTATCATTATGACGTCATAGTTGCATACCGATACAACCTGTTGAATATATAGCACCTCAAAAACGCAACAGTTATTTACCTAATAACACCTCAATATCACACTAACCTAACAGACCAGTAAACAGTAATTAAACGATATGATAGTCTTGTCATCTTGTCAAAATCATTGACAAAATGCGTGCTTTTTAATGTTTTAATTGCATTTGCTAACCATTTTAATTTTTCGTCCTTGACAACGGGGGCAGTTTTTTCCTCGAAACGTCGCCCGTTTTCCAGTTCTTTTAGGTTTTTCAGCTTCATTGTGGTCAGGGCCGTAGCCATAACGGAATTTGAGATCGAACATCAGAAACTTGAAGTAGGGCATAAAATGTTCGCAATCCCGCCGGAGTCACCGACTTTTAGATGACCAAAAAAAGTACAGAAATAATTTGTAAGTGGCAAGAAGAAAAGGAATTTTTTTTGCTCTTCTTAAACAACAAACAGAACATAACAAACATAAAAACTAAAACATTGCATGGAAATAAAAAATATATTTAACAATAAAAAACTTGTTTATACAATACATACTTCCAATAAATTTTCGTTTTTGTTTTCGCGATATTTTAAGTATCTTTTCACAACAGTAGCTTCCTCTTTGCAAGGAATTTTTATACCTAAAAACGTTAAGTTTTTTCAATAAAAACAAGTTTATTTAATTATTGACACCTACAATTTGCAAAGGCATCATCCTTTCAACATTGAACTCATCAAGGCATGAAATCAAAGTTAGTAAAGCGTCTTTTTCTGCAAACCTATTTTTTCTAATTCAGCTATTAATATGTCTATAGTTTCAAAATATTCAAGTTTGAACGACTCGGATTCAGTTTCTATATTTCGACGAGACTCCGGACACATGAGTTCTTATGGAAAATGCCATTAATATAATTTTTTCGAATAAGTGTGATACATCATTGGTTTTGGGATCTTAGAAGCTCTTAAAATCCGTAATAAAAAATCCAGGGCCGTATTTAAAAAAGCAAAGTTGATGATGACAGCTCAAAGACGAAACGTCGCGTCGGTTTGAAAATCTGATAACACCATCTTGTAGAAGAGAAAAGTAACAATGAGAATGTGGAATATATTTTGTTATATCTATTCAGATAGAGTCATAAAAAAATAAGAATTATATCGCGAATATTGTTTTTTTTTCCAAAAATCTTCGGAAGTATTCGGAATTTTTAAACTTGTAAGGAAGCATTTTGATCAGCATTAAATTGTACAACTCTGCCTCCATTTAACCGACCTCGTATATTTTCTAGTTTCCGAGATCGCAATGATGAGGCTCGAATTTGGGACAACCTGTACATATACGGTGTTTTAAAACTTAAATTTTTTCTTCAAATGTGGCTGAAGAAACTGCTAATTTTCAGAAATTTTAGCTAGGCGATTGGTACGCATGCGGCATATAAAAATAATACATATTTTATGGTAGATAGTTATTTTTAATTTAAGTAGTTCGACAGGTGGCAAGACGAATTTTTGATATTTAGAGTATTTTGATTTTAGGCAAATCGCTACATACCTACTTATTTCTACTTGATTGGTGGATGGATCAAAATAATTAGTAATAATTATGACATACGTTTTTAAGGTCAGATATTGCCCCCAAATGCCCCCCTCCCTTAGGTACGGCCCTGCTTGTGCTGTTTGCACCCCAGGGCCACCGAACATTAACAAGAGACTAGAAGATCCACTCTCAGTCGGCACTTTCGATGTAGCGCTTACAAAGGCGAGACGCCGGACTTTAGACGAGACGGGGTGATACGTGGCACGAGGCCTGAGCGGTTAACCAGCATTCCACCAGATTCCGCGACGTGGCAAGCAGAGAAATACTGGAGGCGGGACTTAGAGTGAACCTTCTAGTCTATTGCTAATGTTCGGTGCCAAAGCCGAAGCGGCTTTATTCTTCAAAAAGCGTACAAATGAAGTGGAGAAAAGGGCAACATTTTGTCAGATAAACATGAATCCTCCACAACCCACAGTAATATAGAACATATTTACAACTTTATTTGTGTTTTAAAAGAAACTTCTTGAATTTATTGCATGTACAGGGTTATTCAACAACTAGACAAGGCGATTTTTTTGACTTTCCCTGTACTTCTATAAAAAAAAACTGAAATAGCCATCGTATGTAATTTTCTCCCGCGAATTCGGATATGTTTAGCAAAAAACAATTGAACATCAAATTAAAGTGCTAGGGGTCACTTTGATATTTTTTTAAAATTTACTAAATTTTTGGACTCTCTAGCAAAATCTAAACACATTTTGTGTATAATATCCTATACCTATCTTTAGCTGTTTACCAAATACTGACAGTTGAAAGTCGGGTATTTTGACACTTTGACAGGCTCTAAAATCTAAACCGCACAAGATCAAAGAAAACGGTTTGCACATTCCTATCTTAAGTTTTCATAAACTATCGAATGACAGTATCTTCGAATTTAACCTGCGGATAAAATTAACCGGAACTTTTAAACATCCGGTTAAATTCAAAGATACTATCATTCGATAGCTTATGAAAACCCAAGATAGGAATGTTCAAACCGTTTTCATTCATCTCGTGCGGTTTAGATTTTAGAGCCTGTCAAAATGCCCGACTTTTAACTGTCAATATTTGGTAAACAGCTAAAGATAGGTATAGGATATTATACACAAAATGTGTTTAGATTTTTCTAGAGAGTCCAAAAATGTAGTAATATACAGGGTGATCCATTTTAAAAAATATCAAAGTGACCCCTAGCACTTTTATTGGATGTTCAATTGTTTTTGCTGGACATATCCGAATTCGCGGGAGAAAATTACATAAGATGGCTATTTCAGTTTTTTTTTTATAAAAGTACAGGGAAAGTAAAAAAATCGCCTGGTCTAGTCCTCGTTGTAGATCTTTTTTTTTTGCTTCACTACTAGTGTGCACCGCTTTAGGTTAAATCACAATTTATTATGTGAATATTTATTTATACATACAAAGAAATGTACATTTTAGTGTCATCAAAATGTAAAGTTTTGGTAATAGTAAAATTTCAAATAAATAAGTCAAAGTTAGTTCTGAAAAAAGATTGTTAACTAAAGCTTTTTGTTCATGGGGGGAATTCTATACTATATATGGTTTTAACTGTTGTTAGGTATCTATTTACGTTGGGTTTTGTTCGATGTTGTTCCATGTATACGTTTTCTAAAGTGCGTTTATATTTTAGGACTGAAGACATACTTTATCGTGGGCCGAAAGTCTGACGAATATCCCTCGTATCAAGGAAGTTTCCGTGCAGTAGGTAGACAGAAGTACGCAAATTCTCTTCAACTATTTATTTCACCGCCATCATCGGTTGCACCGGTTTCTCCTCATACTACAAGGCCTAGAGTGTTGTCTTGTGATACGTCTCATACAAGGTCTCCACAAAACAAGAATTTTCTTTCACCTGATTCCTGTATTATGAAGGCGAACAGTTTGCCTAGTATTTTAGGTAAGCATAACATATAAAAAGCAATATTGGATATATATTTTTTTCTTCAAACGTCAGTAAATCCGTCATTACTCGACTGTCTAGGCGGCCGTGGTTTCATTTTTCTTCCGCCGGAGCTTTACTTTTCACTTTTTCGCCGGCGGAGTGAAAAGTGTTATCATAGCAACATAGATACAAACAAACAACAAGCGTCAACAACTCAAGAATTATTAAAATAAAATTTGTATTTATCACTCAATTTGTGCACTGCATTTCTAAAAATTACTAATTTAGGAACAAATTGGTTATTATTTAATCGAAATTACTCAATAACTGCTTATCAATACGGAATTAAAACGCAATCGGAGACGCAATTTTAAAAAAATAATTATTGTTGACAGTGTCCACTGACAGCAATGTTATAGCAACAACCTGTGCCTATTCACCGACACCGGTCTAGGCCGCCTTGCGAACCCACTTATCTTTAATAATTATTATTACTATTAAAAAGAGATGTTTTTGCTTTAATTTGTCGACATTTGAAGAAAAACAGCATATTTTATTTCTAGGAAAGTTAGTTTTCATGCCTTGCTCTCTATTACCAGCCTCACTCCGTTCGGCTATTAAACACGAGCGCGCCATGAAAAGTATCACTTTTCCTCCATATAAAATAATATACTATTTTCGCCGTAATATAAAAAGCTAGCTCAAAATAATAATGTTGTGTCACCTAACTCAAGCAATTTGCAAATAATTGATTAGTTGTATGTATCTTTATACCCTTCTTTCTATAGATCCTTCCACGCAAAAGTTAACCTGTCGCCTTATGGCAATGCTTTTCTTATGTGGAATAATTGTGCATTGTTGCCAACTCGGGCGCCTTTTACTAATGTATGGATCGTTGATAATTATTTATAAAAGTATTTTTACCGTTAAGCATTATTAATAATTAATTAATATTTCTATAACGATATTTTGATAGTAGGTGTACATATATTTGGTAGGGTAAATAATAAATTATGTAATTCCAAATTCTAAAAATATTACTGCACACGTGGATTTTATTGAGGTAGGTAATTCTTTATTATGCCTACTAATTATTATACCTGTAAGTATAATAAAATAAATATAGTTACGTGCCTTAGTTAATTTTCTTTCGTATGATTCAAATTCTGTTTTAATAAGATTACTGGTTAGCGAAACGCGCGTCGAGTGCAATAATTCTGTTTCGGTATTGTGGATAAAACTCCGCTCTAGTGCATTTGCCGAAGGTTACAAACCCCAACATACAAAAGTTTCAGATGATACAATTTGGAGTTAAAGTATCTATTTTGGTTATCTGGTACACTGTATGTTTTAATTCTATTTACAAATACCTAGGTTGGTTCAGAGGTGTCATAACTTTTGTATGGGAAATAGTTGCAATTCCTAAAAAGCAATCGTTGGATATCAATATAAATAATATGTAGATATCTTCTATATTGTTGTGGAGGATTCATGTTTACCTTTTTTTTTATGGCAGTGGCACACACACTAAAGGGAGATCCTATGGCGCTCGACGAGCGGTGTGTGTGCGAAGATGTTGATT
>JAEQML010053896.1:0-39326 GCA_016904865.1 Pissodes strobi
GATACATACAAACTATCAGGGTACTATGTTTATATCTTTGTTTTGTTTGTTTTTAAGTGCTTAGTTAGGCACTATGTTTATTTAGGAAAATTTATTACACATAGTTTATTATAAAAAGTATAATAACAAGGATGTATCAGTTCATAGCCAAGTCTTTGAAAATAAAAGTGTTAGCCTAATAATATGTTTTCCGTACTTCCGGGACTGAAATAATAACTTCACTACCTTGTGACAGGGACTAAAGTGTCACTTTTTGCCCCTCCGGGACTAAATATTGTCAGAAATCCCGGAAGGATTAAATTACAAACACTGGCTGAGCTTTTGACACTAGTAATGACATTAGGTTTATTCTAGCAGCGATTTAAACTCAAACCAAACCAAATCCAAGCCAGCGGAGTTTGGGCATAGCGATTTAAGTGTCGCTTATATTGCAATGCGCAAACTCCGGATGGCTTAGTTTTGGTTTGAAATCGCTGCTAGAACAAACCTAATGTTTCAAAATTATTCTTGTCACAACGCAACGTTACTGCGGTAACTTGTCAAGCAGTGACTTCTCAAAAAAAAACGAGGCCGCCCTAGCGTGCGCCTCGCTTTATTTGTAATAATTATGTTTTTGTAAAGGTTCCTATATGCTTTTTATTATGTATACGTTTAAATTTCGAGAGTACGAAAAATATCGTATATACCTTGCGACTGAAGTAGTAGTCTTAATCCCTCAGGTAAATTATTATTATTATAAACTTTACCTTCGGGATTAAAAGTACTACTTCAGTCCCGCGGTATATAATATACTATTTCGTACTTCTGGGACTGAAGTAATACCTTCACTACCTTGTGGCAGGGACTAAAGTGTCACTTTTTGTCCCTCCTGGATTCAGTATTCTCGGAAATCCCGGAAGGACTAAATTACAAAGACTAACTGAGCTCTTGACACTAGTAATGTTTCAAAACGATTCTTGTCAAAACGCAACGTTACTACGGTAACTTTACAAGCAGTGACTTCTCAAAAGAACGCGGCCGCACTGGCGATGGCGTGCGCCTCGCTTTATGTTTATTAATAATTATATTTCTGTAAAGGTCTCTATGTGCTTTTTTATATTATGTATACGTTTCAATTTCGGAAGTACGAAAAGTATCGTATATACCTTCCGACTGAAGTAGTGGGTTTAATCCCTCAGGTAAATTAAAACTTTACCTTCGGGATTAAAAGTACATACTACTTCAGTCCTGCGGTATATAATATACTATTATAGCCTTTAGACTGTTATTTTGCTAGGTACGTAAATACTAACGTTTTATTTGTTACAAGTAGGTACTTAGGTACTTTCTGAAAATTAAATACATTATTTTTTTAAACACTCTTAAAAGTATTCGAAAAAATATATATTTTTTCCACAAATCATAAATGTATTTCATGTCAGTAAGCAGCTTGGCGGCTTTTAGGTAAGTACAATTTTTTAAAGAAGTATACGATGTGTCTGTTTAAGAAACGATATTCATAAAACTTTATTAAGCAGATAAAAGTTCTGCGTCAAAATCATACACGAACTGGGTTCGTTTATGGTCAAAATAATAAACTGGAATATGTAAATATGGTTAAAAGTAACGTACTATTTAAATAACAGGAGCTCTAGAAATATCATCTTTGAATTGTGACAATATCGATTTTGAATAATTAAAAAACACATTCAAATGTCGATATGTATCCATCTAATTTTTTTTGTAAATGTTTTCTAAAGTATAAACACAGACGAACCTAATGCTACAAATGATATTAAAAAAAAAAAAACAAGTAACATGTCAATGCTTAGTGTGAGAAAACCCATATACGACTGATGAAAAGATTTACTCGTTTTATATAGATAATATAACGCCAGTTGCAGTTTTACCCAGCTCTTAGCAAAAAATTGAACAGTGGCAACACAGCGCGTCAAGAGCGCGCCCAAATGAACAAAACTTACAATTAACCCAGGCTTTCGAGTCGACTGCGAAGCCTGGGGTAAAACGTTTCCTCCACAGGTCTTATGCCGGCCGTGCGTCTATAAGTTGGGTTCGTGTATGGTTTTAGGTTTTGAGATTTGTATATGTTTAGCTAAATGTCTTAATAGGCTACTATGTAACGTGGGAGCGCCTACTTGCGGAATAGGTTTTAGGAAAACTACTGTCCACGAATATTTTATGATACTGATGTTTGTAATTTTATAGTTTGCTACATTCTATTCTAATTAGACAACGATATAAGGAGCGGTATTTGTTGAAATAAATATGAAAAAATGGTTCACCATTCGCGGTTTCATTACATATTTTAAATAAGTTACATTTTTGCAATAATTTATTTTTTGTTTAGTTATTAATGAATTTAGTATGTTTTGATAGGATTTATAATATTGTCAAAGAGGATTTTGGGCACTTCTCAATTACGTGTCGCTGAGTATATTTGTTGGCGGCGTTCCTATTTGCTCTTTCAGGCGGCGTAACTCAGGAGGAATAATGACTCGCTTAATTCGAAACAAACTGTACATATATTGATTGAATATAATTTTCAAGAATAGCGTAAAACGCATGACTGACCGGTCTCGACCTATTTGGTTTCCTTGAAACAATTTGGAGTTCCCTTGAAAGTACTTTTAGTTTACGTTCGATTTTAAGAGAGTTAATTCGCTTAATTTATATTGGTATGCTTTCATTTACTTTCACTTTGATTTAGGTTCATTTTGCTTTTTACTGACGTAACTTTAGGGGCGCTCGAACCTGTTACTAGAAAGCGTTTGCCCTAAAGGTACGACTAACCAGATGACCAGGTGTGGAGGGTTTGAACTTGTTACCAGAAAGCTTTTGCCCTGAAGGTGCTACTAACCAGATGACCAAGTTGTGATTTGTTCGTTCTTTTATACTAAAATTTATTGAAAGTTTACTGATTGTTTTTAAAACATGTTTGGATAATAAGTATAATATTTTATCATTCAAGATCAAGTATTAAGTTCAAACTTGGGAATTTTATCTGCTTTACGTTTAGCGTTAAAAAAATTTCAAAATGATTTTGGATTGGCTATATTTTAGATCCCTTATTTTTATTGCCTTATTTTTTAACTTTTAATGTTTTATCTATTTCTACGTATTGTATCTATCTCTATGTATTGTATGTATCGATACTTTTTGTGATGTATTTTCACTTTGCGGAGCTATTATCACGAATGTATGTATTTTGTCTTGATTTTAATTGAATTTTAATTTTATTTTAAACACGTATTCGTATTTTGACGGCTGAAGTTGGTTATTAATTGTTAATTTGGTGTTGTTATGTAGAGAAAAAAACGTTCTTCTAATTGTGACTAATTTTTGCATTATCTGACAGTGTTTTTTTTTTTGTGAGAAATGGCATAAATAAGTGGACAAAGCGTATTTCTGTTTGGCTTATCTTGTTTCTAGCAGTTTTTTGTGGGGTCAATGATCAATGAACATTTATCCTTTTTTGTGAAGTTGGAATCACCTAAATAAAATAAACAATCTTCAACCATTAAATAAATTTGTGTTTATCGCTTAAAGTTTGGTGTTTACCTCATAAATGTACTGATTATTGTACAATTGGAATAAAATTTATGAAAACACTTATAAATTAAAAAATGTTTGGTAGGTTCAAGTGTTGTGCTAACAAGGATTTTAAAAACTTTGTCTGCATAGTTTGCCATGGGATATTTCACCCGTCGTGCTTGGAAAGAATGTCTAATGTAATAACTATTACAGGCTATCGCATTCATGGCTCCACGGAATGTCAGAATGCAGCAGAAAATGAAGATTATAAGGAAAAAGCACTAAACGGAAAAATTGATGAGCTTAACAATTGCATAAAGACCTGCACATTAATCGGCTAAAAAGAGCATCTCGGGATTATCAATCAGATGTTGAAATCGCTGAAAAATGTTATGAGGAAAAACTTAATAGCTATGAGGAAACAAATAGCACTTTGAATAGAGTGATTGCAGACCTGAAGGCCAAAAATTGCTGTCTTAATGGACAGTTATCATAGTCATATGCAGGCTTGGAGAAGTTTAGAAGAGAGATGGACGAATATGAATTAATGTGCAGAAATCTAAAAATATCTATAGAGACCTTGGAAGAGGATAATAGATTGTATAGCAATTAAATTTTATCCCTTAAAGAAAAGTATTGCTTGAGTTTGCAGATTAGTGAGTCCTCTGCTAAACCTCATTTTCAGATTTTGGATACTGAGAATACCCGGTTTGGCATTGCTCAGGAATTTCAAGAGCTGTTGGATGTAAGACCAGTTGATCCAGTTGCGACGTTGGATAGTGTTGTGGTAAATAATATCCCGGAAATTGCACAAGATTTAAAAAAAACAAAATCCAAAATTCTTATATTAGGAGATGACTGTGCCCGAAATTTGCACATCTCGTTAAAACACGCTCTTGAATCAATTGTAAGCAAATATGACATTATTAGTATATTTAAGCCGGGTGCACTCAGCTTAAGTGTTTGCGAGAACATTGACTCTTTGATCTGTGACTTTGGGATCAATGACTTTGTAATTTTAACTTGTGGTTCTAACGATTTATTTCACAATAAATTCCCTCCTTTAGGTTACTATTGTCTAAACTGAGGGCGTGTATAAAGACCAACGTCATTCTGCTCTCAGTTCCTTACTTCAAGGCGAATTTTAATCTAAATGATTTAATTTGGAAATATAATGTAAAACTGTTTGAATTTGTTCAGAGGTTAAATAGACCCCATCGGGGAATAATTATACATTTTTTAGATTTTAACTCAAAAAGAGGAAACAAATATCATCTGAGGGAAATTGGTATTAAAATTTCAAAAATTGTAACTTCAAAAATTTCAGTCGTAAAAAACCTAATATTTATTAATACAAACGATAGCTTAAAGGAGGGTAATGATATAAAGGAGTTAATAGGAATTAAGGTGATATTGACTAGCCCTATGGCGCTTGACCATGTTCCCGTGTTCCCCACTATTTCTGACAACGCAACTGATCCTCATAATCAGGTTGATCATACTAAGCAAGTTGATCCAAGTAATCTTTCCTCAAAAGATTCTTTTTTAGGTTAGATAGCGACTTTTTGGTTTTCCTTCTTAATATTCAATCATTGCGTAACAAGGTTGACGAATTGTATGTTCTCTTGGAGAGTTTGGACTTCCCCGAGTTGGTTTGCTTAACGGAGCATTGGCTAAGAATGCATGAGATCGTGGTAATTGATAATTATAGAGTGTTGTCAAGATTCTGTAGATCCGGTTCTGTTTACGGAGGAACCATGATTCTAGTGAACGAAAAAATAAACTCACATAATTTTGTTAATGTTCAAAGGTTTGATAATCTAATTATTGAAAATGAGTTTGAATTTTCTATTATATATTGTCAGAGGTTTAATTTGTATATAGTTTGTGTGTACCGTCCACCTTCAGCTAACCGGTCAAATTTTATTGAAAGTGTAGTATAATGTATCCGGGTCGATTCAACATAGTTGAATCAGATAAGTAAAATTGTGGTTTGCCTTTATTTTGCCAATGATCGTCAAATTAGATGAAAAAGAAAACCAAGTCCTACGTTGTGTTATTATTATATCTTGTACAATTTTACTCACTCATTATGCGCTTCAACGGAACACATTTAGGGAAATTTGAGGGTAAGGTGCGTCATGTAAATTAAACCACAGATTCCTAATACGCCTAATTTATTAAAGAAAAGCGTGCCGGACTCAGCCTGGAATTCACGAGGGGAAAGAGTACGGCAGAGAAACCCTCGATCTAAATTCCTAAACCGAATTATGCTGTATAATCTATTAGTATAATAATTAATTAAATTACTGTCTCCCGTACCACAATTCGCAGTTCCACACTTGCAACAATACATTTAAAACTGAAGAGGTGTTTGTTAGTTAACCAGACGCCGCTGGTAGGTACTGAGGTCCTGGATTACGGAAGCTACCCAGCTATTTAGTTGCAAATATGGGACAATACCATAGTATAGTTTTATACTTAACTCTAGAATGATCATTATATTTATAACTAGGATATTCTCCCGTCAGGGTAGGAAATGGTTAGTATAGATTCATCAAGGCCCTTGTGTACTCTCTCACTCATTCTAATATTAAAACCCTAGCACGAAAAGACAGCAAATAATACATTTTATGTATTCACTTAAAGCAGTGTTGTTCACAGCATAACACGATTTCATTAAATATATACACAGGTTATGTCATCAGATATGAATTATCCATGAAAATAGAAGAAGTATTTATGCAAATTATGTTTATAACAATATCCAAATATATACACATATTATGCCATCAAATATGAATTATCCATCAAAATAAAGAAATATTTATGCAAATAATGTTAATAACAATATCAAAATATATACACATGTTATGCCCTCAAATATGAATTATCCATGGAAATAAAGAAATATTTATGCAAATAATGTTAATAACAATTTCAAAATATATACACATGTTATGCCATCAAATATGAATTATCCATGAAGATAAAGAAATATTTATGCAAATAATGTTAATAACAATATGAAAATGTATGCACATGTTAGACCATCAAATATTAATTATCAATGAGATTACTAGAAATATTTATGCAAATTATGTTAATAACAATATGAAAATGTATACACATCTTAGGCCATCAAATATTAATTATCAATGAGATTAGAAGAAATATTTATGTAAATTATGTTAATAACAATATCAAAATATATCCATATGTTAGGCCATCAAATATGAATTATCAATGAAAATAGGAGAAATATTTATGCAAATTATGTTAATAACAATATCAAAACATATACACACGTTATGCCATCAAATATGAATTATCAATGAGAATAAATTAAATATTTGTGCAAATTAGGTTTATAACAATATCAAAATATATATACAGGTTAATACCATCAATTATAAATTATCAATGAGTATAAAATATATAATGGTACAAATTATGTTAATAACAATATTATAAGTTTCATTTTACCGACTTGTAATGACATATCGCAACACAGAAGCAAAACAATTCACCAAAATAAACCGTACACTCCGATGGCTGCTGATTCTCTATTTTTCGTTCTCGAGCAATACCTTTTCGGATCTCCTCCAAAAAACCTCGCAAAAACTCGACTTCAATTTCTGACTTGTTTTTATCTTTTACATGTATAAGGGGTGTCTCAAAATACAGACATATATAGGGTGTCTTAAAAATTAATTTATCAGGTCTAATGAAATAGTATTTTAAAGATGTGGGTTATCTCAAAAGCTTGGAGGCATTGATTGGTCAGTTTGCACCCTTCTGTTCTTTGGTTCTCTCAGGAGATTTTAATATTGATTATAATTGCGACTCTACTGTCCCAATAAAAAACTTATTATCGTGTTTTAATTTAAAAATGCATGTGTTGGAACCCACTAGAATTACTAAGCACTCAGCGACTACTATTGACTACTTTTGCTCAAACTTAGCAGATGTAAACTGTCGTGTGAAAAATTCAGCCCTCTCTGATCATGAGGCTATAATAGCTGGTTTTAAACTTAATTTTAAAAAGTCTAAACCCATTCAAAAGTATGGTCGAATATACAGTAAAAAAAAAAATTTCGCAACTTTCGTAATAACTGCAGAAAAACAAACTGGACTGTAACTGGTAATAGTCCACTTGAATGTTTCTATCACAAATTAACTGGAAATTTTAATGATTCATTTCCTGTTGTTAAAATAAAAAACAAGGCGAAGAAGCATTGGTTAACTAAAGCTATAAAGGTGTCTGCTAAGAATATGCGAGCTCTGCATTACATCAGGAAGTTCTTTTCTGATAATGCGTTCTTGATGTCTTATTTTAATCAATACAGAACTATTTATAGAGGGATGATAGGGTTGGCCAAGAGAACTTACTATAATCAGAGGCTGGAAAGCTCTAAAAATATATGAGTTGAGACGAGATGTAAGAGACAGTGTTCATTTCAATCCTACTCTCTCTCCCAATAAGCTAAATGTCTTTTATTGTTCCGTTGGTAGCAATCTATCAGCTAAAATAAATCCACCAACTAATCCTTTAAATTATCTTTCTGGGAGGTCTGTCTCCGAAACATTTTTTCTGCACCCGACTGATGTACAAGAATTAAAATCAGTATGTTCTGCCATAAAAAACAAGAATGCATCAGGATGGGACGATATGCCAGTTAAGATTTTTTGTGAGCTATCTGACACTGCTCTTTTATCCTTGGCTGACGCAATTAATCACTCCTTTGTAGGAGGATGCTTTCCGGGTTTTCTGAAGAAGGCAATTGTAATCCCGTTGCATAAGGGGGGGATGATGAGACTCCTTCCAATTTTAGACCAATATCTCTGTTACCTACCTTATCCAAAATAATTGAAAAACTGGTTAAGGGTAGAATCATGTCCTTTCTGTTGAGGTATAATGTGCTTAATGTTGACCAGTTCGGTTTTCAGAACAAGAAGTGTACAAACGATGCCATTTTTGCATTCTTGGAGCGCTTGTATATCAGTTTGAATGACGGTGCCGTCGCTGGCGCGGTGTTCTGTGACCTGACGAGGGCATTTGATTGCGTCAGTCACGGTATACTGTTACAGAAACTCGAGTTGTATGGTTTCAGGGATGTATGCTTGAGGTGGTTTGAGTCCTATCTTTCAGCAAGGACTCAGGTGGTTTTTTTGGAGGCCGGAAGTCTCGCGTTGGTGGTGTGGAGTGTGGAGTGCCCCAGGGGTCGGTTCTTGGACCAATTTTGTTACTTTTATATATTAATGACTTACCTTCCCTGGATATTAGGGGCAAATTTACGCTCTTCGCTGACGAGACCACCATTCTTTGGCACGGGACTGATTCAGTATCTCTGAACCAGCTGATTACTGCAGATCTAATAAAGATTAAGGACTGGTTCGATAGTAACTTGTTGACCTTCAATATTAAAAAAACTAATCTTTTAACATTTAAATGCACCTTAGATGACATCCAGCTGGGGATATTAAATATTGACAACCTAGATGATGTTAGGTTCCTCGGCATTCATGTTGATAGGGCACTGACTTTTGCAACACACATTAAAAAGTTTACTGCAAAATTGTCCTCTGGTTGTTATGCCTTAAGATCAGTGGCCAAGGAACTGGACTCATCTGCTACTAAAATGGTCTATTCTGCTCTCATTGAGTCTCATCTGAGGTATGGGATTCCCTTTTGGGACAGTTGCAGTGAGTATTTGTTTAATTCGGTGTTTGTCTTGCAGAAGAGAGCTATGCGTTTTATGTTTGGAATGAAGGGAAGGCAGGCCCTTTTTTATGAGAGAGGGTATAATGACTCTTCCATGTCTATATATATCAGAGAGTGTATACCTTGTCTTTAAGAAGTATAAACACACTATTACCGAGGGTCCATATAATACTCGATAAATCCACAACATCCCTCTACCGATACCAACAACGGGCCAGATAAGAAAATCATTTATTTATAATGCCAAGAGAATGTTCAATCGTCTTCCGGTGAATATAAGATGTATTCAGAACATGTCTAAATTTAGGAGGGAGACTAGGAGACTGCTGGTACGAAGGGCCTATTATACTGTTACTGAGTATTTTGAGGATCAGATGTGAAACTAGTTGACTTAGTTCAGGTTTTTACATCTAAATTCTAAATGTTTTACTGTCTATGTGTATTGTGATAGAATTTGTTTGGGCGATTAATTTTTTCCTTTGTTTCCACTGATTCTGCTCTTGTCTTAGTATTAAGTATTTTATTTTTAAATAGTAATGGTTCAGCTTTGTCAGTGAATACCACATGTATTTTGGACATTAAAGCATGTTTTGATTTGATTTGATTTGATTTGATTTAGTATTACCTCCTATCTTTAACTTTTAACTTATGTTCCTTTATTTCTATTACTATATTCTCGTGTACTATCTTCTCATATACTGTCTACGTTTCCTTATAACTTTATATACAGGGTGCTACAAATTCGAGTGCATGCATGGGGATCTCGGGAACCGTAAGAGATACGAAGTCGGTTAAATTAAGGCAAAGTTGCGCAATTTGATGCCCAACAAGATGCAGTTTTGAAATTTGACAAATTCCGAATAGTTCCGGAGATATTCGTAAAAAAACGAAAAGCAGCTATTTTATTTTTATTTTTTCCTGACTTTATTTGAAGAGATAATATAAAATAAATTTAACATTATCATTGCCACTTTTTCCCCTTTATAAAATGGCAGTGTCAAATTTTAAATCTGACGTTTCGTTCCGGGCCCCATCATCAACATCATTTTTTTAAATACGGACCTGGATTTTTTATTTCATTTTTTAGAAGCCATTGGTCTCCCAAAACCAACAATGTATCACACTTATCAATATATCAACAAATCTAGATTTTTTCCATAAGAGATAATGTGTTAGACAGAGACGGGGCGATCTTTTCTGACACGATTTCACTTATGAGAATATTTTTGTTACCGTTATTGGACAAGTGTGATACATCGTTGATTTTGGGAGATAGCGGTAACAAATATTCTCATAAGTAAAATCGGGTCAGAAAAGATCGTCCCGTCTCTGTCTAACACATTATCTCTTATGGAGAAAATCTAGATTTGTTGATATATTGAATATTGATAAGTGTGATACATCGTTGGTTTTGGGAGACCAAAGGCTTCTAAAAAATTAAATAATAAATCCAGGTCCGTATTTAAAAAAATGATGTTGATGATGGGGGCCCGGACACGAAACGACAGATTTAAAATTTGACACTGCCATTTTATAAAGGGGAAAAAGTGGCAATGATAATGATAAATTTATTTTATATTATCTCTTCATATAAAGTCAGGAAAAAATAAAAATAAAATAGCTGCTTTTCGGTTTTTTACGAATATCTCAGGAACTATTCGGAATTTTTTAAATTTCAAAACAGCATCTTGTTGGGCATCAAATTGCGCAACTTTGCCTTAATTTAACCGACTTCGTATCTCTTACGGTTCCCGAGATCCCCATGCATGCACTCGAATTTGTAGCACCCTGTATACATCTATACATATTTATCCCTATGTGGATTCCAATTTCATCTCGTAGGTCATCATGGTATTAGCCCTGATGAGTTTAACAATTTCTTTGTAAATATAGCTCCTCAATTATTGCAAAATGTTCACATCCCAACTGAATTTTTTGAAAATACAGTATATAATAATCTACCTGAAAGTTACTTTCCCAGTATTGAGGAGTTTTCTTATATTGAGGTCAGAGACATTATAAGTAAACTAAAAAACAAGAATAGTAGGGATTGTTTTGGATTGTCAATGAGGCTCATCAAGAGTGTTCGCGACATTCTTTTTGTTCCCTTAACAATGGTAATAAATCCTACAATCCAAAAAATAATGTACATAGCGTGTAAATACGTATCATAGTATAATAAGTTTAAATGTTGTAAATATTGTATATATTGTACATAATGCTTGTTTGTACATAACGTCCTAATCTTAATAACGAGAAGCAGGGTTTTTTTTCTCTTAAACTTTTCCCTGCATAACAAAATAGACCGAACCAAAACCTGCAAGCCCAAGTAAACAAACAACAACGAATCGTTAGCACTAATTGGCAGTGATTTTGAAGGGATAAATCCCATGGAAAATGCAAATCGAAAGTAGCGTCACTAATCTAGTGCGAAATAGCAGGGCACACATCCCGCCCCCCTCTAGATGGGTGCAGTGATGCGCGGGTCCGCAACGCGCTGAGGAAACAGCGTGGGGAGTAAACCCGCGATACGCTCCAAAATATGTTATTTAGTATCTAGAGGTGACATGTAAATAACGAAAGAGTAAATAAATATTGTTGATTGATTGATTGAATGGTAATAAATGGATGTATCCCAGAGGGAATCTTTCCGGATATCTGGAGGACCGCTCTTGTGGTTCCCATTTTTAAAAAGGGAGATCACAGTGAGGTGTCTAACTACCGCCCCATTTCTTTGCTGCCCATACTGTCAAAGATATTTGAAAAGTGCATATCTGAGAGGATGTTGGGGTATCTTGATTCTGCAAACATGCTGAGTGAAAGGCAATTTGGTTTTCGGCGGGGTCGAAGTACGTCGTTGGCAATCAACGTTGATTTGGTCTCGTTTATTTCTGATGCAATAAATAATAAGGATTATGCTTGCTCTATGTTCTGTGACCTGACCAATGCTTTTGACTGTGTCTCCCACAGACTGCTAACCGCAAAGCTCTCATAATACAAGTTTGGTGATATCGCTATTGCATTGTTGGAGTCTTATTTGAGTGATAGGCAGCAGTTTGTGGTGAGTGGTGGTTTGACATCAGTAAAACAGAGCATAAGTATGGGAGTGCCTCAGGGCTCAGTCTACTCCTTTTCCTAATTTATGTAAACTCTCTACCTTCTGATACTCATCATGGAAGATATGTACTTTTTGCTGATGATACAACTGCTTCTCTTACAGATCATAGCTTTGAGGATGCGGTTGGCAGAATGTGTGAGATGCAGTCTGAGGTAGAGGCCTGGTTTAGGAACAATGGTCTAATTTTAAATCAAGAAAAAACCAACTATATGGTTTTTTCTTTACGCGATATAGGTACGACTCCATTTGAAACTGTTGATTGTTCCAAATTTCTGGGTGTACACATTGATGCAGAGCTGACCTGGGTTCGTCATACTGATGAGGTCGCAGGAAGGATGCATAGAGCCTATCTTTGTTCTTCGTAACCTATCTAACAGGGTGTCACCATGTATTTTAAAAACAGCATATTTTGCTTTGTGTCATTCAATTTTATCATATGCAGCGATTGCGTGGGGACAGTCTTCTGGGGCAATCAGGGTTTTTGCTCTTCTGCGTAGGGCTATTAGAGTGGTTGCTGCTCTGGGCTATAGAGATGATTGCAAAAATGTATTCATTGAACTTGGAATACCAACATTTCGTAGTTTATATATATACCAAAATCTATTGCATATCTATCAGCACAGAGACAGCTACCAAACTAACGGTGAAATTCATGGCCTAAACACGCGCGGAGAGGGTGATTTTTCTGTGCCTTTTAGAAGAGTTCGTCGATGTCAGAATGGACCTGATTACTTTTCGGTAAAATTCATAAATAAAATACCCCTATACAGGGTGCTACAAATTCTTTTCTTTGTATGGGTATCTCGAAAACCGTAAGAGATACGAGGTCGGTTAAATTGGGGCAAAGTTGCACAATTTAAGGGTGATTGACATGCCGTCGAGAAATTTAGAAAATTCCGTCTACTTCCGGAGATATCCGTAAAAAAACGAAAATCAACTATTTTATTTTTATTTTCTCCTGCCTTTGTTTGAAGAGCTAAAGTAAAATAAATGTAACATTCTTATTGCCACTTTCTCTCCTCTACAAGATGGCGGTATCAAATTTTAAATCCGACGTTTCGCTTTCGGGCTCCCTTCATCAACTTCATTTTTTTAAATACGGACCTGGAATTTTTATCTAATTTTTAAAAAGCCTTTGGTCTCCCAAAACCAACGATGTATCACACTTATCCGATAGTGGTAACAAATATTGTCATACGTGAAATCGGTTCAGAAAAGATCGCCCCATCTCTGTTTAACACATTATCTCCTATGGAAAAAAATCTAGATTTGTTGATTTATTGATAAGTGCGATACATCGTTGGGTTTAGGAGACCAAAGGCTTTTTAAAAATTAGATAAAAATTCCAGATCCGTATTTAAAAAAATGAAGTTGATGAAGGGGGCCCGAAAGCGAAACGTCGGATTTAAAATTTGATACCGCCAGCTTGTAGAGGAGAAAAAGTGGCAATAAGAAAGTGACATTTATTTTACTTTATCTCTTCAAACAAAGGCAGGAAAAAATAAAAATAAAATAGTTGATTTTCGGTTTTTTACGGATATCTCCGGAAGTAGACGGAATTTTCTAAATATCTCGACGGCATATCAATCACCCTTAAATTGCGCAACTTTGCCCCAATTTAACCGACCTCGTATCTCTTACGGTTTTCGAGATACCCATACAAAGAAACGAATTTGTAGCACCCTGTATATTAGAAGACTCGAGTTTAAAGCCTTATTTACCAGTTCCTAATTGTAAAAGCCTACTATCATATAAATGACTTTTTCGAAGACAGGGATATCTCATTCCCAGTGTAAACAAGTTCTCTCTACAGTCATTTCTATTCTTTTATGTTTAAGTTAACGACAGTTTTATATACATAGCGATAGTTTTATATACAAGTTTCTGTGTTGTAGATGTTTATCTCTATGTAAAATCTTAATTTTAAGTGATATATTGTTATATTTTTATTTGTACAATTTAACTGTTTTAATGACACTTATAATTAATGGTTTTAAAATAGTGTTAAGGTATTGTTCAAATGAATGAAATTTAACTCAAATAAGTTGACGTGTGTAAGCGATTTTGCTGTAACATGAAATTGAAATAAATAAATAAATAAAAAATAAAATTAAAATTAAAATGTTGTCCAAGTGTCTGTTATGATCTTCTCTATAAGGTACTTCTCTGCGACAGTTGACTACAACATTCCCTATATGGTCTGTATTTGCTTTTTTTCTTCTCCTTTAGTTTAGTTCAATATTATAATTCTCGTACTCTCAGTATTATAACTCTTTAATTTCTCTTTTCTCCAGTGGCTCATATCTTAATTTCTCCTTTTGCTGCTCTAATGCCTAAGTGTTTTACAATGATTTCCCCAATGTGGTACCTGTCATTAACACTTGCATTGACAATTATAGCTTTTTCTACTTATTTATACCTCCATTTTTCTCTATATCAACCTTCTTTGGACACCTACATGTTTACATTATGATTTTCTCTATTATCTCAGATATTTATCATCAACATTCGCGTTCCAAATTCTATTTCCATCTTCCTAACATATTTGTCCTATTTTTATTTATATTCCCTAATTTCCTATATTTAGTTGCTTAGTTTCTGATTTCTTCTTAGTGTCTGGTTTCTTTGTATTTGCTTAGTTTTTGGTTGCTTCTTAATTACTTAGTTACGGTTTTTTAGTTATTTTTAATTTTTTTTCTTGGTTACCTCCATCCCTTGGCCCAGTTCGTCGTACTCCCCTAGTGTATTATTTCTTTATAGTTGCTGGTGTCTTTTTATACTTAAGCTGCTTTCTTCTAGTTACTGTTACTGTATGTACCTTAGATACTAGTTTTATATGACTTCAACTATGCTTTATGTCTACGCCTTTGTGTTTTACCTATACGATTTTCCCAGTATATCGTTAACACTTGCGTTTACAATGGTAACTTTATTTCCTAGTTACTCATTTCTCCATTTTACTCCCCAATTTCTCACTTATTCCAACGCCCAAGTGCTTTTGCTATGATTTTCTCAATAGGGTACTTATCTGTAACACTTTGCGTTTAAAATTGTAACTCTATTCTAGCTACATCTCTATATCTGCATAGACTGCTTATTTTTCCTTGCTCCTCGCATAAGGGTGATTTTTTCTATTATCTAAGGTATGATACTTATGTTTTAAAGTGATAATTGCTCAAAAAATTTACTTCTTCATTATGATCCTCTTGCTTTTTGATATTGACTGGTGATGCCTTGATCCATGGGTCCATCGTATGAGTGTCTTTGAGCTTAATTTATTTTGTTGGTTTATGACGAAAGAAAGCAACATTTTTTGACTGACCCTGTATGTCAGGGTGCCCAGCAATTAAAATAGCACTTGTCAAAAATGACTTAGGAAAAAAATGTGTGTACGGAGGTCAGAATGGCGTAACTTGTAGAAAGGTCGAAAAGGCACTTCCACCATGTGACTTCACTGCATATAAATAACTGAAACGCCTCGGGGGTTAGGGGTTAGAACGGCGGCTCCCAATAAACGACACTAGAGATCAGAACGGCAACATCCAAAGGTTATCTCCTTGACGAGTCCAAGGTCCTATGTACGGGGATCAGAACGACAGCCTCCACCACGTGTCAACGAAGAACCGGACTCGCCCTATTTGGTTTCCTTGAAACAATTTGAGGTTCCCTTGAAAGTACTTTTAGTTTACGTTAGATTTTAAGAGAGTTAATTCTTTTAATTTATATTGACCAGGTGTGGAGGCTTTGAACTTGTTACCAGAAAGCGTTTACCCTGAAGATTACCAAGTTGTCGTTTACTCGATTTGTTCGTTCTTTTATACTAAAATTTGTTGAAAGTTTACTGATTGTTTTTAAAACATGTTTGGTTAATAAGTATAATATTTTATCATTCAGGATCAAGTATCAAGTTCAAACTTGGGAATTTTATCTGCTTTACGTTTAGCGTTAAAAAAATTTCAGAATGATTTTGGATTGGTAATAATACTATCCTCAATGTGATGTGATTAGTATAATTTCTATAGCATATATCAGAAAGTCTTTTAGAACCACCGCGTAATCTAGGAAATTCCAGATAGTCCGAACGTAATCCACTCTGTTTTTATTTAAAATGTGTTTCTGTTTTTTTTTTAATTATTTCCTATAGTTGTGGATAGTACCAAACAGGAAACTTGCTCGATGATTATGAAGGTATATTTTTAATGCTTGACACGAGAAGTTATAAAATTCATTAATCATAGCATCCAGTCTTGTTCAGGAATTATCATTTCAGATAAAAAAATCATTAATTATTTCTAATTATTAAAGTCCCTATATACTTTTACAAAGGGCATGGCATATATACAGGGTGTCCGGAAATAGCATCGCCAAATTACAGAGGGTGATTCTACATAAGAAAACATGAACATTTTTTCATATGAACATGGGTCCGAAAATGCATAGTTTCCAGATTTCCAGGGTGTCAAACTTTTTAGAAAAAATCAGTTTTTTGTTAATACCTTAAATATGATTTTACTGATTTTGTTGAAATTTAGCAGGGTTATCTGTAGTAATAAGAGGCTCATTTAGCCTTAATTAGATTAAAAATATAAAGTCCAGTGGCGTCCCGGAGGGCATCATACCGAATATTATTGACAAAAAAGTGTGCGCTGCTGACTTTTTCAAACATCTTATATTTTTTTCATATTAAGCAACTAAAAATACAATAATTTTGATTCTTGAGTTGTTTTCGTATCTTGCGTCGTTTTCGATAAAAAAAAGTAAAAACCGGTTTATTACATTTCCAAACTTTTTGATAAAATCGATATTTTTATTTATATCTTAAATATGCTTTTACCGGTTTTCTTGAAATTTAATAGGGTTATCTGTAATAATAGGCGGCTCATTTAGCCTTTATCAGATTAAAAATAGAATGTCCAGTGGCGTCCCGGGGGCATCATACCGAATATTATTGACAAAGAAAGGTGCGCCACTGACTCTTTTAAACATTTTATATTTTTTTCGTATTAAGCAACTAAAAAGACAACATTTTTGTTTCCACTGGACATTATATTTTTTAATCTAGTAAAGGCTAAATGAGCCGCCTATTACTACAGATAAAACTATTAATTTTCAACAAAATCGGTAAAAGCATATTTAAGATGTAAATAAAAATATCGATTTTAACAAAAAAGTTTGGAAATGTAATGAACCGGTTTTTACTTTTTTTGTCGAAAACAACGCAAGATACGAAAACAACTCGAGAATCAAAAATATTGGATTTTTAGTTGCTTAATACGAAAAAAATATAAAATGTTTAAAAAAGTCAGCGGCGCACACTTTTATTGTCAATAATATTTGGTATGATGCCCTCCGGGTCGCCACTGGACTGCATGCAATGATCAGCAATTTCTCTAATATAAATACACTGGCAAACCTTCAGTTCGTCAGACTTTTGGTCTCACCTAAGCCAGCTCCAGGGTTAGTCACATGACTGCTTTTGGTTCAATCCGCTCTTTGGTTAGTCACATGATTGCTAAAGTTCTAATCCTTTTCCTACCCCAAACCTAGTTCTTGGTTAGCCACATCGACTGCTAAGACTAGGGGTTTCATTAACCACAGTAAAAAAGTCGAGTCTGTCAAAGTTCTTCGAGTAAAGTTTCTAAGTAGTCTGTCAAGTAGTTCAAAGTGTAGTGTCCAAGTGCTCTTAAATACCTTAACATTAAATAAAACGCAACGCAACATAAGATAAACTATATTTACAATGCAGTGACCAAAAATACCTATAAACAATTCATAAAACATACCTCAAGTCGAGAAAGCATGCGCACCTTAATAATTGGGTATAGGCTAGTCTCATTAAGTTTCTGACCAGTAAACGCTGTTAAAAACTCTATCGTTGGATCTTTGACCAATATACATTGTTAATCTTTTCTCATTAAGTTTACCTAATATATTTTATTGTTTTTAAGTGCTTTCTTTATCTTCGCTTCTCACCTTACGTAAAGAATCCCGTATTACCATCAGAGTTATACCCCTGCACGCTGAATAAGGCGTGGCATCGCGATTCAAACGTATGATGACAGACCGGTAGAGGCATTAAGAAAAAGTTAAAAGAACTGTCATCACGACTACTCGCGACACGATACTTTTAATCTAATTAAGGCTAAATGAGCCTCTTATTACTACAGATAACCCTGACAAATTTCAACAAAATCAGTAAAATCATATTTAAGATATTAACAAAAAACTGATTTTTTATAAAAAGTTTGACACCCTGTATCTTGGAAACTATGCATTTTCGGACCCATGTTCATATGAAAAAATGTTCATGTTTTCTTATGTAGAATCACCTTCTGTAAATTGGCGATGTTATTTCCGGACACCCTGTATAAATATATATAAATATGTGGAATATGCTCTTGGAAAATATATCCTCAAATTTTATTTCACATACTTTATATTTGATACAATCGTAAGTTTATTTATATTTACTCAAAGCACTTTGCTTGTTATTTAATATGTATATGCAGTAATTTATGTTATATGAACAGACATGTGCTCTAATAAATACTCTTTATTTTACCATAATTTGGCGTTTGCAGGTTCGTCAATGGTGGCCATTTACACACCCACATGAAAACGCACACGGGAGAAAAGAACCATATTTGTGCAGCATGCAACAAGGGTTTTGCCACAGCTCAACAGTTGACCAAACATACCATAGCAATACATACATCAGAGCGGCCGTACGGATGTAATTATTGTCCAAAGAGGTAAATATCTATCTTCACTTTAAATTATCAGAGTATCCTTTCCTTTCGTTTATGCGGATTTTTGATATCAAAGCAGCGATCTCGTTAAATTTATAAACAAAAACAGCCCTAATAGTTTCGAGATGATTGTAATTCATCCGTTTATCTATTGTCCTCTTCTGGTTCTCCCATAGAGGCTCCTCAAGAAGCACTCAAATATCGGTTAATTCAGTTTTTCTTGTTATCCGTTTCCTATAGTTTAGGTGTTGTTTTCTTTGTTAGTTGTGACATAGTATTTCCTTTACTAAAAGTTAATTTTATCATTTGTTCGTGTCCTTCTTCTGGAGTCCCTGCTAGTACCCATCCTCTTAGTATAATAAACTCGTTGCCCTTACATGCTTAAATTGTTTAACTAAAATTAATCGCATATTTTATGAGTACAAATGCGATTTTATTATTCTAAAAATTTCTATATACCATTGGACATATTTGCCATATTTCAGGTTTGCCAGTTCCAGCAACTTGAACACTCACATAAAAATTCACACGGGCGAGAAAAACTTCCACTGCGAGATCTGCGGCAAGACTTTTTCCACAAAAGGGCAACTGCAGCAGCACTTGCTCGTGCATACAGGTGAAAAGGCGTATTTATGCGAGTACTGTAACAAAAGGTTTTCTCAAAAAGCGCATTTAATTAGACATTTGAGAATCCATAATAGAACAGAGTGAATCTGCAAGATCTTGCAATATATTATGTGAAATGTTCTCCTACAGTTCTTCTTATGACAATGATAATCTAATTGCCAAAGCTAGTAAACAGTGGGTTAGCTAGACCTAAATAGAAAGGCGATTTTCGTTAGAAGCGATATTGCTATATGATGGAGAGGGAGACCTGAAGTGACGACAGGTGTGCTTGTGCATACAGCTGAAGGGGAGGAAGAACTAGCGATGGTTTTGCCTGCGAAGTTTCAGTTAAAGAATGAGATATTTACGGAGATTTGTCAATAAGTTTGGGTTAGTGTGTGACTTGAAAAAAACCTCAATATAACATTTGCTTGCTGGAAATTTTGTTGGCAAAAGTGGGATAATTCCTATAAAAGAAATTGTGATAATAGCTAAGTTTATAGAATATAGTAGGGTTAAAGCGTTTTATTGGATTCTTTTAGTGAAAGTATTCGCTATGTGCAGCTGCTGTGTGGGAAGGCGATGAACGATCTCAATGGCAAAGGCTTGAATGATCACGTCTTATATAATGCTCGCAAGTGTTGGATTATTAATTATAAGTGTGTGCTTAATATCACACACTAGAAGTAAAAACCTCAAACTGCGAGGTTTATAGTACATTTCTTTAAATGGCCCATAATGCTTCAAAATCAAAGGTAGGTATATTGGCAATCATATTTTGCGATTTTCTGAATATTTCAATTTAATCTCGATTTTTTCTTATTTCTCATGTCTCTATAATTTCAGATCGATATCGTAAAAATAGCTATGCATTGGCTGTTATGTACGCTTAAAATAAATTTGAAAAAATCACATGTTCCAAAGTGACCCCTTATCGTATTTGGTAACGCATAAAAATGCTTCTAGCTTCGCCGATTACTGACCCAAATGTCACTTAACGGATCTTGCACATAGCGAATAGAGACCATGATTATTATTAGAGACTAAATTGAATTTGTATATACAGACCCTACAGACAGTTTTATTTGTGTATTCTTTTCATTGCGTTGTGCATACTAATAAGTTATATGTATGTATATATAATTATATATTTAGTTACTTATTTATTTATTTATTTATTGTAAATCTAAATATATTTAATTTTTTGTACTATTTATATTATGTTTGCGTTTTTATCGGCAAGAGAACATCGTCTATTGCATAGAGAAGTAAATTCACTATCCCTATTTGATTTTGATATTTTTGGTTATGCTTTTCATAAGAATAATTGAAGTATTAAAAAAGAAAATCGCCAGGCTGCAGAACCACCCTGTGGAGGAGCATTTTAAGAACCCTTACACAAATAGTGCACTATGTAAAAATCGATCTCTATTATTGGTCGATCCATCTCGTGTTACTATGTCTTCGTGATGCAATCGATTTCTGTCAAGAGCTCTTGTGGTGTAGAGGTTTAGACAACTGGTTCTCACCTGGACGGCCCGGGTTCAAACCCCGTTGCTTTGTTTTATTATTTTTTTAAGATTATATTTCTAAACAGTTTTTTTCTTGATTTTGGGTACGTCTTGGGTTAGTTTGGTTTAGCACCTGGTTAGTTTCCTTTTCTTGAGCCCCCGTAGCGAGCGAAGCGAGCGGGGGGCTATGCGGATCGACCAATAAGAAAGTCCGATTTTTATATAGTGCACTATTTGTGTAAAGGATCTTATAATGCTGTGGAGCACTGCGTCGACAAGGTCACAGCTTATACCGTTACGGCACAAAATAACCCCCCTCGGTAAAAGCTGTGCCCAAACGATAACACCCAGAGATCAATACAAAGGATGGATGTTCATGTTCGATCTCCGAAGCAAACGCCAAAGACCAGATAAGAAGACCTGTCAAATCTATCAAAACAAAAGCAAAAATAAGCAAAATAATAATCATAAGGTTTGTTCTAGCAGCAGCAGCGATTTCAAACGGTTTCAAACCATCCGGAATTTGCGCATAACGATATAAGCGTTGCTTATATCGCTATGCGCAAACTCCGGATAGTTTTCAACCGTTTGAAATCGCTACTAGAACAAGCCTATTATCATTTTAAGCAAGCATGAAAGCGAAAGGGAGGAAGATAACCACAAGTCGGTCACCCAAAATCAAAATAAAGTAGGGTGGCGGACAGTGTTGCCAGGGCTACCGATTTTTCGATAGATCTCGTGGATCTACCGATTTTCGTAATGTTCTACCGATTTATGATAAAATTCTACCAAAATTGTCGTCTCTGGAAAAGTTACATATATGATTTTTATCAATATTTTCCTTTTCTACTATCTACTTAATATTATATACATATTATTTATCTAGTAGTACCCATTTATAACTCAATTGTATTAAAGAAATTATTTAATGGTGGCAGTTGGTAGTAATGGCGTCCTCTATTGGTCAGTAAGAAATTTAACTGTTACAAACATTTCATTTTGGTGTATTGTATCATGAAACTCTACCTCTAAACCGAGGTACATGCTTGTTTAATGTTTCTGTTTAGTGGTAGTGGATTCCCCGTCGTATGTGTTATATGTTTATGTAATTTCCCGACAGAAAATTGGCTTATTTAACCGCGTTAATGACTATACATAAAAGTTAAAACGAATAAGGTATTTTATATTGAGTAGTGAAAGAAAGTGGCAACAGTATTTTATGGCACATTCGAAATTCGAACGACATTTTATTCTCATACGTCATTAAAAAAACACTGACTTGGCAGGACTGCACGTGCAAATACAAAAATAACCGTTATTCAATGGATTAGTAAGGAAATTTCTACAATCTATCGAATTTTGCTGTAAACTACCGAAAAACTACGATCGTGTCTACCGAAAAAACATAGGCTGGACCTGGGAACACTGGTGGCAGAAGCCAAAAAGGCGTAAATATCCCAAAACCCAAAGACCAGCTCCAATCATCGGAAATTGTGAACTTTTGGACTAGGAGTTGCATGTAGAACGTCATTTCTGTTTTTGTCCGGACTAGATACGAATATAACCGCGGAGGAGGTAAAGAAATACATAGATACCGTAGCAGAGACTTGTTGCAAATGCAGCAAATTCAAAAGCTGTTGAAGATTGAAATTCCAACTGATATCAAATCAAAAGTTATGCGTCCTGACATTTGGGGGCCAGGAGTAACAATTAACCATTTTCTACACCTACGACGACCTCCCATGCAATGGGAACATCGAAAGAAAGATCAATACGAGCTTGCTACCAAAACTTGAGTTTAAGTTTGAGTATCCACTCATGAAGGCTCATGCATCCTGGTCAAAACGACGAAAAAAGCTTTGAAGAGAATGAAGAGATCAAAGAAGTATCCAAAAGCATGGAAGGACAGATTGAATGCTCTTCCACTGCAAGCAGGTTTTTAAATCTAATTATCATTTGTATCTATAGACCCCCTCAGGGAAACATCTATAAATTCTTTGACAGATATTTTAATCTTTGTTCAAAATACTTTTATAAATTTTCAGCTTTTCCTATGCGGAGATTTTAATATAGATATGCATAAGTATTGTGGTGTGCCTTGTGGACTTAATATTTCCTAAAAAAATGGTTAAAAGAAAAAAATCAAAAACCTGGATTACCCAGGGCGTAAAAATATCTCCTAACAACAAAAGAATGATCAAGGGAGAAATACCCTACAATCATTATAAACCATATGCTAGTATTTTGAAACGTGTGGTCAATGAATCTAAAAGGCTTTTTAATTTAAAGAAAATTATGGAATCAAAGAACCCTTCTAAAACTATCTGGAACTTGGTCAATACATATACAAACTCTAACAACAAAAGCAACAATTCAGCCCTGGAAAATATACCTATAAAGAATAATAACAAAAAAGAAATGCTGAATAAAATAAATAATTATTATATAAACGTATGTCCTGTTCTTAATATAGATAAACAAATTGCTCTAAAATATGTAAAAAATCTAACAAAACTATTTTTATGAATCCAACTAATCCACAAGAAATAATTCAAATAATAAAGGGTCTCAAAAATAAAAAATCTGCGGGTGTAGATGAGGTTCCTATTTCCTTAATCAAATATGCTGCAGACGAACATTCACCAGATGTTACATTCTAACTAACCTTTCAATGAGCTCAGGTATCTTTCCCACAAAGGTCAAAATAGCTCAAATTAAACCTATTTACAAAAAGGGTGAAAAAATTATATTAAAAACTACAGACCAGTAGCACTTCTTAACAATTTTAGTAAAATATACGATAAATTTATATGAAAGGCTGGTCAACTTCATAGAAAACGATAATGCCTTCTCCCTTCTCTGATGTGCAGAATGGGTTTCGGAAAAATAAATCAACAATTCGTACTATATACCAGGCACTTTTCAAAATACTTTATTCTATAAATTTTAATAGAAACCATGTCAATGTGTCTCGACCTGTCCAAGGCGTTCGACAGTGTGGATCATGGGGTGCTCTTGTCCAAGCTAGAGTGTTTTGGAATTAGGGGCGTGCCATACAGTCATAACTTGCAGATAGACAACAGTGTACAGAGGATTGTGACTCCACTGGCAGGAAGATGGGCTCAAACTTGGAAACGATAAAAAGGGGGGTACCCCAAGGATCTTTGCTGGGACCACTTTTCTATATAATATACACAAATAAAATTTCACACGTAATCAATCACTCTATAGTTCAATTTGCTGATGACACTTCAGTCATTTTTTCCTTAGAGAAAAATATGAACCCAAATACCACAATTTTTGACACTCTTAAATCATTGGAAGATTGGTTTCCTGCCAATAACTTAATATTAAACATAAATAAGACTCAATTAATCAAATTTTCTTATAAACTCAATAATGAACCACCAACTTTTACAGATCAAGGACAAACTATTTCGGCAGTGAGATCAACACACCGATCTCAATGGAGATCGGTGGATCAGCATCGTTTCTGGGGGTTTGCTTGACTGGAGGCCACATATCGATGGGCTGTCTTCAACTCTGGCTAAATATGCGTACGCTCTGAGAGTGCTTGCACGCAGCGTGTGTTTTGAGGCCTCTCTGATTGCATATCATGCACACATACATTCAAGAATTAGATATGGGATCGTGCTTTGGGGAAACAGCTCTGAGACTCTGAGGTTGGTAGGGTTCTTATTCTGCAGAAGCGACGTGTGAGAAACATGCTTGGCTTGGGATAACGGGAGTCTTGTAGGCAGCTTTTTAGGGGCCTTGGTATCCTTACAGTCGTTTCTACTTACATTTCGGAGGCGACAGTTTTTGTGAAGTCTTATGAGGAGTTATTTTCTGACCATACAAGGTCACATTCCCATGATACTAGGAATAGATCACATCTAGTTTACAACACAACTCATCTCTCCTATATTCAAAAAAATATTCACTTCCAGGAAGATTGCGTCTACTTTCTTTAGATAAATTCAAAAATAAACTTAAAATACATCTTGTCGGAAAAGCCTACTATGCGGTGGAGGAGTTTTTTCAGGATACATTTAATTAGGTATCAACCACTGGTATCAACATTGCAGTGTTACCAGGTCTACTATTTTTATAGTAGATCTACTATTTTTGACCTTTGGCTACTATTCTACTATATTAAAGGTAAGTTCTACTATTATTTAGAGAAAAATAGAATACTTGATTAAATATCCTAAAACTACAAGAAAAAATTAAAAAGTTAAACAGAAATCTTAAAATTTTAACATAACATCTTAATTATTTTTGTGCAGTGGGATTACGTTGCTATTTTTAAGCAGTTTTAAAACATGGCACCACCACCACAAGTTCTATATATACATATAAGGGATTCACCGGCTCGTTCTTTGAATGGTTTAAACGTCATTAGCATTTTACTTACGACTTAGGGCTTGTCACTTGTGTGTCTGTGTCGGCGTGTTTACTCAAAACCGACTGAATAACAGGTGTTATTAGTTTACTGTTAGTGGTATATGTTCTGCTTTACTTCAGTTTTACCATGAATAGGTATGTTTTTTTTAAAGCTAGACAGTGAATTTGTAATCTTACGCGGCGGGAGGAGGGTAAATCTCTGCAAATGAGACGGAAATGCGCAAACCAATTCTAGCCGCTAGGACGGTATTATATACAATTTTGCTATTTAAAATCGTTTTAAACGGATTTAAGACGATAAAAAGCATATTTTAAATTAAACGAACCGTTAAAAGTATTAATTTTTAATTATTATATTCCCAGTGTATTTGGATACATAGCACAGCTTATTTTTAATTCGTCCGAAGCCACGGCTGTCGGCCTAAAAGAGTCCGAATTTTCGGATTTTTATACAATTTTGCCATTTAAAATTGTTTTTAAACGGATTTTAGACGATAAAAAAGCATATTATTATTTTAAATTATACGAACTGTCAAAAGTGTTATTCAGATGCCCAGACGTTTAAAACAATCATATACGTAATATATATATAAAAACAATATTGTCATAAAAATTCTTCTTTTCAAATTTGAAAAAGTTGGTTATTGACTTTCCCAAATCAAGGGATGTCGGCCCACGGTTAATAGGTAAATAACCTGTGTCCATATGTTGATGTTATTCCTGGTGGCAATAGATTTTCATGTCGAATTTGTGCAGTGAATTAATCCACTCCGAAGCTGCCAGTAAGTATTAGTAAGGAATCCTAACTAATATTATAAATGTGAGAGGTGTTTGCTTTTATTCCATGAACAAGCTAAAATGTGTGGGTAACGGCCATAGCACGTTGAAAATACCACTGCTCGTCCGCGCACTGAAGTTAGAAAACGTCGGGCGTGGTTAGTACTTGGATGGGTGACCGCTTGGGAACACAACGTGCTGTTGTAATTTTTTTACAACCGACGTCGTTATAGGATATGTTTAACATCAGTCTCGAGTACTAGTCTGTTATAACAGACTCGCTCATTTTTTGTTGTTTCTTGTATCGGCTTCAAGTGCGCCATCTTGAATATCGTAAATGTTCGTTAAACTTTCATTACTTGTATCGTATTTTATTCTGTGAATTTATATTCTGTACTGTTACATTTTATATCTGTACTTTAGCTTAAATTTATTTTAATATGTTACTACTCATGTACTCTTAGCTTTTAGTTACTTTTGACATGTTCTACACCCTACGGGTCATTTTATACAGAACTAATAAAGATTCAAGTTGTGTATCTTACTGAATGGCATCTCCTCTATGGTCGTCCTTCCTATGTTCCTGGTTAGTTCCTGCGTCCTCGTCGTGTACCTGAAGAATTGCATCGTATCTCCTGGATTCTCTCTTCTACCGGTCGTGTCCCGGCTTCTCTGTACAGTCGTCTCGTCGTCTTGAAATCCTCCCATCTGTAATTCATGATCGTCCGTAGTAGTTTTGGTCCAAAAGTAAGTAGCTTCACCATGTTGATTTTTGCTGCGGAGCTCCAAACGGGTGCGGCGTACATGGCTATTGGTCTGACGTAGGTGTTGTAGAGTCTGATCTTGATGTCCATGTCTAGTTTTGATTGCCTCATGATGTAGGGTTATATTGCGCTTGCTGCAATTCCTGCTTTTCTCCTAGTGGTCTGTATGATCCTTGAATGTCAGCTTCGCGTCCAGCGTGACTCCTAGGTACTTGACAGTGTCCTTGTCCTCTATCCGTGTCCTATTGATTATAATATATGTCCTTTCTCTCCTGCGCTTCTTGGTTGAAGTTGATGAACTGCGTCTTGGTATCGTTGTTCAGCTTCCATTTCTTGAAATTTGTCGCCATCTGCCTGCCATCTCCTATCCTCTGTGTGGCCGCCATCTGCTGGATGATGTGCAGATCGCTACGTCGCGCGTCGTCCGCGAAGAGTGCTATCTGGATGTTCTGCTTTCTTGGCACGTCGTTGATGTAAATATTGTACAGCATCGGCGATATCACGCTTCCTTGCCTTATTGTCCGTGTTCTTGGTTCTGTCCCGTTGATCAGCGTTATTGTCGTCCTGTCCTTTAAGATAGCAGGCGTTATCCTTATTTCGTGCATCTTGGTGATCATCGGCTCCCTCCATACGGTGTCATAAACCTTCTCCAGATCCAAAAGTGCCGCTGTTGTGCTTTTCCTGGTGTTGTTTCCATTGCATAGTCCCCTATCCTCGTAAGCTGCATGGCTGTTGATTTTCTTTTTTGAAAGCGGAACTGTTCTGGTATGACGGTTTCTAGTGTTCCTTTTATTGAGCACCCTTTCGAAGACCTTTCCAAGGGGGGCAGCAGAGAGATGGGTCGATACGATGAAGTTTGGCTCCTGTCCTTTCCTGGCTTGCCAATGACGATGATCCTGGCAATCTTCCATGTCATCGGGAAGTAGTGTAGTCTGATGCAGGCATTTATGATGTATGTTAGCTGGACAAGGACTTTAACTTTGCTTCCTTCATGACTTTTTCGACCGGTCCTGGTCCTTTGTACGGTCTGGCCTTGATTATGATCCTCCTTAGCTCCTTGGGGCTCGTGCCCTGCAGTGGCAGCGCTGCCATCTCGCCCGTTGTCCTCTGTACCCTTCTTCTTGTCCTATCATCTGATAGATTTTCCGTCAGGCTGCTGATATTCCGCTTTTCTGTCCTGTCCGTGATGATATGTCCTACACCGTCTCTCGTCACTTTGATAGGGGAGACTGTCCAGGGGCTGTTCCTGCTCTTCATTTTCTTGATGCGCTTCCAGATGTTGTTCTCTCGACTTGCGGCTGTGATTCTGTTATTCCAGGCATCGTTGTTATATGAATCCAACATGGCTCGGGTAAGTTCGCATTCTTTTAGGTAATCTGCTCGGTTATTAAGGTCACGTATGTTCTGGTATGTCCTGCGTGGTTGGTTCCTCTTCGCGCTGCTGCTGTATATGAGGGGCGACTTGTCCTGCCTAAGATCCGGGTTTCTGGGGATGTTGTATTTCTTTGCGGCGCGGCGCTTATTATCCTGATCATCTATCTTTTTAAGAGCGTCCAAGTCGCGAGTTATCCTTAACTCTGCGTTGACCTTCTTCCTGAAATTTGTTCAGTCGCTGATCCTGTAGTTGCTCCTAGGGGCTGCGAGGGCTGGCTTATGCATTGTCTTGAACATTACTGGAATACACATCTAAGAAGGAAATCGGAAAATTGCCCAAGAGATGGCAATACTAGTCTGATCTGAAGGGTAATAAACACGATTGGAGGAAAAATAAACTTATTAAATCAGCAGGATTAATTATATGGTAATAACTTGTTAGACGACCTGCTACAGCCGCAGTCATCTGTTTCCAATACTTTTCATTTCCGGTTTTTATTGATTAAACCACTGCGCACTTTCCAACGATATAACAATGATAGATAGATGTAGGCGTAGGACCACGGAAAGCAAGTAAAGAACTAGGCATTTTCTAATTATCCATAAGTCTATGGCAATATTTAACTAGTTTTAAAACAATGAAATTATCAAGCAATAATATCAGATTCTTTGCTGATGTCATTAATTTGTGGCAAATATCTTTATTTTTTTCTAAAAATTACTGCATTGAATTAAAGATGGCCCCCACTATCAAACGGCGCATGTGCGTCTAATCTATAGCTTTCAGTGGAAGCAGACACAGAACTTGTAGCTATATTTAATCGTATTTTTTTTTAATAGAGGTTTGTTTCTAGCTAAAGTTAACAAGACGTTGAGGGGACTGGGTCACAGGGCTTTAAAGTTGTATTACATTTAATTTTCACTTCACCAATGGATCCCCTCGCTTCGCTCGCTCCGGGGTGCAGCCAACCAAGACACTTAAATTTAAAAGAAAGAAATATCGACGGAAATCGAACTCAAGTTGCCGAATCACAAACACAGCATCCAACCGCTGAGCTACGAGACCACTTGAAAGCAATTCGCTGGACCATAAAGATATGATGCGTCAACAATGTATTGCGCGTAACCATTGTTTATTCTTATAAAGACAATGGCGTAACTCTGCAGCTCTGTGACCGGGTTCTCGGGAATGCCTACTCTTCTTTTCTACTATTGACGTCAAAGAATGGCACCGAACAGTTGGAATTTGAAATTGAGAATGCTTCATCAATCAGTCAGTCAGAGACAATACGATTGCTTATAATGGAACGAAGTAGATACGCTGATTTTCCACTAGCATTAGATTTTTTTCTTTTTGAAACACATTTTTTCCGGCTTTCCCCACATCCCGTTTCTCTTTGTCTTATACACCGTTGCCAGTGTTGCTGAATTTCGCTCCCTTTCAGGGGCGTATTGACCGAAAACGCATGCGTGACACGCAATCAGCTGTGACAAACCGAAATGGCTACCGTTGTTTCTTGCAAAATATTTTAGTTTTATTACAGAATAATGCAATAGATGAGTTGAAAATAATAGAGAGTGATCATTGGCTAGGCAATGGAATTTTATTACATCTGCGAAATGGCCATTTAGCGGCGATTTTATTTAAAAAGTATGTTTATTTTGACCCTGTTGTGAAAGTCGATCCACTTTTTATTTGTTTTGATTTTAGATGTTATCTTTTCACTTGAGTGGATAATAGTGATCAAACAGGTTTAAAAAATGTGAATACTGTAGAAATACTTCCTCAAATAATCGTAGATAAAACCCTTTCACTGCCTAAGAGCCCCTAAAGATGGCTACGATGATGTACCCCAGTATTATAAAATCTCAGTCCATGAGAGCAAAAAGAAAATCGGCTGTGGAACTGTTGGCCGAAAGCAAACCGTTTTACGTTAAGTCTGAAATCGTAAGGGATAATACACAGCAACTACCTTCCAGACCCCACACCAATTTTGGAGGGTATGGAACTTATAATCGGAGTAAAAGTGTTAATGTCACAGGCACAATAACTGGAAATTGCAGCTATAGCAAGCCTACAAATCTTCCTCAATGTAAGTATTGCTACATTAATTTAATATTTGAAAAATAGATGTTTTCTTAAAAGATCACTTTAATACAAAATTAGTCTATGTCCATTTTTGGCCAAATTGAGATATAGGTTAAGGACGAGGTTCAGTCCCTTGCATTAGGGCGATTAGGATACTTCTGCATTAAAAATTATGTAGGTATTGGACAGGATTATTTATAATTTGTTGTGTTAATTGATAACATTAACGTTCTGACGTGTTCCTGTGTTCTGACTTATTTTCGCCGTTTTTACTCGTTTTTATTGGTGCAAATTCGTGAAAATTTGCAGAAGTCTAGTTCCCGTTCTCTGTAATATTCCCTACCTTATAGTTTGTTAGTAAGTGCTTATCGCTAACGCGAATCCACGGCTTTGTTTCACAATCGCCAAGAGCCATCATTACAACAAAAAACTGTTTAACTCCATATCTGATATAAAAAATATATAGTACGTTTTGTATGCTATAAACAGTGAAATTTACCATATTTCAGAGAATTTTGTATTTCTATAGTCTGTTTGATTTAGTGAAGTCAGTTTAACGCTATGTCGTGTTCCAAGTGTGATACAACTCTAAACGAAAAGGAGGTTAAGTACAGGATCACCTGCAACTTCTGTAATGCCACACACCGCCTGGCTTGTTCCAAGTTTACAACCTCTGAGGCTCAGGTAACGCAGATGAGGTCTAGGGTTATGTTATATGCCTGTGATGCATGTACAATGACTGTCAAAAACCGAGGCAAAGATCTAGTTGAGTGCTTTGCCTCGCTGAATTCTCAACTTCAAAAATCTTTTGACTCGCTCTACAAAAGTCTTGCTGGCAAAATATCTTCAAAAATTGATAGCCTCACCGCTTCTTTCCAGAATAAGCTGGTTGACCTTCATGATCAAGGAACTGCACTTTCAGCAGATATGAACGTCCTTACTTCGGGGCTAAAAGAGACTACTGAATTAATCGGTTCTTTTAAAGCGGATTCGTCCAAACATGGAATATGTAATATTGATGAAATCAAGAGTTACATTATCGAAAAGCTTGGAGCGAACAAACCCTCGACTGCATCTTCTAAGCTAAATGATTCGCGTTTGGACGATCTGGAACGCCAGAATAGTGACCTGCGTAAAAAAATCGTCACTCTTGAAAAGGAAATGCAACAGCTAAAGAAGTTAGTAGCATCTAAAACCAACGATTCCGCTTCGGCAATATTACCACCACATACGCAGCCCAGTCCATATTCTGATTCTAACACCAATACACGTCAGGTCTCTCAAGTAACCCCATCCTCAGGTATGCAACAAAATCTAAAATATAAAAGTTGCATGCAGTCATCTAATAGTCAAGTCACACCCTCGAACTCCAATAAACGTGACATCCGCATCCCTTCAATGCGCGACGGTAAGCAACCTATCATTATTGGCACTGGAACAGTGAACGGTCTCCTATTAGCAGGCGAGAGGCGTCAATGGCTGTATCTTGGTAGGTGTCATCCAAGTACAACAGAAGACCAAATTCTGGAATACCTCGAAAATCAACTTTGCATTCCTGACGCGAAAAGCTTTGTTTTGGACAAAAACGATGATGTTGCTTCTTTTAAGATTGGAGTTAAGGAAACGCTTCTAAGAGGTCTACTAGAACCCAATCTTTGGCCAGTGGGTACCGCAGTCAAGGAGTTTCGTCCCCGACGGCCATTTCCGGCAAATTTTCAATCAAACCGAACAGGAGAGCATCATCATTAGATCATATATCTATCGTTTATCAGAATGTCCGTGGTCTTAAAACAAAACTTAATAACTTCCTTTGTGCTGCCCAGGCTGAAGAATATTCCATAATTGCGCTCACCGAGACCTGGCTGGATCCTGATATAAATGATGCAGAGTTTCTAGGTTCAGACTACATTGTCTACAGAACTGACAGAGGCCCTAACAACAGTATTAAAAGTCGCGGCGGTGGCGTTCTTTTGGACGTCAGGTCCAGCCTGAAGTCCTGCTGCCTTTCTATTGGCTGTCCCTCTGTTGAAGAAACATGGGTTTCGGTAACAATCGGAAATTCGGTTTACTGCATCGGCTGTGTATATATCCCGCCTTCAATGGATATCTCTGTCTATGAAAATCACCTAAGCTCAGTGAATAGTGCGTGCGATGCATTTCAGCATGTGTTGGTCGTGGGAGATTATAACCTGTCTAATATTGCATGGTCTCCTAGTGACGATTGCCTGAGTCTCTTACCTGGTAACATTAAATCACCAAGTGAAATCTTGTTATTTGACACTACTACATTTTTGGGCTTATCCCAGTTCAACGATGTGATTAACGATCACAATACCATTCTGGATCTCTGTTTTGCTAATTTTGAACTAGAGTCAATTGTAAAGTGTGATGGGTTAGTAAATTGCGATCTCTATCACCCTGCATTGGAACTGTCCATATCCTGTAAGAGTTTAAAGTATTTGAATTGTGGAAAGTACTCATACTATGACTTTAAACAAGCAAATTTTATTTGTATTGATAGTTTTCTTCAAACTTATAATTGGCTATTAATTTTAGACGATGCTATCTTTTCAATAAAATTGTATTAGGAACTGACGTGCATGATCGAAATACCAGGTTCAATAAACGGCTGAATCTTCCAATCCACAGAACTGCACTATTCGAACGCTTCTTTAGCTACAATATAGCACAAATGTACAACAAAGTACCTGACAATCTAAAGGTTTTGAATCTGCAACTTTTTAAAAGGAAAATTAAACAGCTTCTGAGAGAGAACAGGCTTTGAGTGTATTGTCTCTTTTGTTGCTGCTGTTCTGCCATGACCGAGTTTATGAATATATCTCAATTATGTTAATATGTTACTTATCCTGATCTTGCAAACCATAATATGTCATATGTACACCCTATTTATAGACTGATTTATACCGAATGTGTGAGCCGCCCTTATACTGTATTATATGATGTATTATATTATATTGTATTGTATTGTATCATTACTATTGTTGTTGGTAATATTATTGTATATTGTCAATTATGTCTAATTTAAATTTAAGTTATATATGTATATGTAAGTGTACCCATGGGCAAGTGTAAGAGCACAAACTACTGTGAACTTCCCCATTTTTGGTAATAGGTCTAAGTAAATGTATATATTTATATTTTTATGTAACTACCAAAATAAAGGCATTAATAAATAAATAAATAAATATCAATGTAATGCTAAATAATTTTTATACTGTACTCTATAACTGTTTTGAAATGTTTGTGCCTCTGAAGCAGTCTCAAATCAGTACTAGATTTCCGGTTTGGTTTACAAACAGCCTTAAAAACCTTATATTTCAAAAGAAAATTGCTCACAAGAGATACAAACAATCAAACAGCGAGACGGATTATAATACCTTTTGTTCATTACGCATACAATGTAAGTCTGTTACAAGGGATTGTTATCGCCATTACATAACTAACGCTGAAAATGCTATAAACGATAACGCAAACTACTTCTGGCACTTTGTTCGATCCAAATCCAACCAAGGATCAGTTCCAAAGGAGATGCACCTTAACACTGATAACGCCGATAATGGTAGTGATATCGCTAATCTCTTTGCACAATACTTCTCGTCAGTCTTCAACCCCGTAAATTTCTATAATGCCCATCACGTGTCCTCTAATAATTTTGAATCTATTTCCAGTAACAGTATCAGTGCCACTACTATTGAAAAAGCCTTAGCTGAGCTTGACACAAATAAAGGAGCAGGACCGGATGGTGTTCCTAACAGGGTATTGCAATACTGTTCGCACTCTCTCTACCTTCCCTTGTACTATATATTTTCTAAATCATTAAACTCTGGAATCTTTCCCAAAATCTGGAAGTTATCTTATGTGTGCCCTATTCACAAATCGGGAAGTAGGAACGATGTTGGCAACTATCGGCCAATCACTATTCTTTCAGCAATACCAAAACTCTTTGAACACTGTATTGAATCAGTACTAACTAAAGTATTTCAACAAGTAATAGTCTGTCACCAGCATGGATTCAGCTCTGGCCGTTCAGTCGATACTAATCTATTCCTTTATACAAACTTCATCAATAAATCCTTTGAAATGGGTGTCGAGACCCACGCAATATACACAGACTTTAGCAAGGCTTTCGATAAGGTAAATCACGCCATCCTACTTTCGAAGCTGTCCAATTATGGAATTTCAGGAATGCTGCTCTCATGGCTACGTTCTTACCTATCCGACAGAGAACAACAGGTCAAAATTGATGGCTATTTATCTAAGTCCTTCATTGCTTCTTCGGGAGTTCCCCAAGGTTCCCACTTAGGACCATTTTTATTTAATTTGTTTATCAACGACCTGGGTGGTTTGTTGAGCACAAACTATCTACTATTCGCCGACGACATGAAATTGTTTACACGAGTAACATCAGTCCAAGACATGATCTCTTTGCAGAATGATATTGACCAGGTTTTTAATTGGTGTCAATTCAATGACATGTCACTCAACATTGAGAAATGTTGCCTTATAAGATTTAGTAAATCAAAGGCTTTGTTCCCCCATCAGTATGCCATAAAAGACACTGCATTGAAAGAGGTGTTTATTGTGAAGGATTTGGGTGTGTACTTAGACACTCATTTAACATTCTCAGAGCACTTCGAGAGGTAGACTAGCAGAGCTAAGCGTATGTTGGGGCTTGTGAAGAGGACATGCCGGGACTTTAAAAACGTGACTGCTATTAATACGTTATATGTCTCGTTGGTTAGATCTCTCTTAGAATGTTCTAATATAGTCTGGTCGCCTTACTATCAGGTACATATAAACATACTGGAAAATATTCAGCTGAAATACCTCAAATTTACCAGGCACGTGCTTTATGAATCTGGAATCAATTTAACCATCGATCAGGTTAAAGCCTATTTGAACCACTCCACCCTTGCCCGTAGAAGAGAGTATTACGACGTCTGCTTTGCTTTTAAAATATTCAACAACGTTATCAAAAGCCCTGAATGTCTTGACACCTTCTGCGTTCATATCCCAAGCTATCAGACGCGTGCCCATTCTTTTTTGCATATCCCTTACTGCAGAGCCAATTACTTACTACATAGTCCTGTGAATAGAATTTCAGCAAATGTTAATAAATATTACAGCAGGTTTAAAATTATGGCTAAAAGGGTTATTTTAAGTTAACTTAAGCTTAGTGTAAGATTATGCTTTTTAAATTGTATCTTGTAAATGTTGAATGACAACAAACAAATTATATGCGAACATAAAAATGGTTCTAAGTTTTCATAACATCATCTGAATAAAGCTAAAGGTAGGAAGAAATTGCTTCACAATAATAAAACAGTAAAAGGCTCAAAGAGCATTGCAAATCTATTTGCCAACCATTTTACCTAATTCATAGCAAAAGCAAAGCATTTAGATCGTTCAGACCCTCGTGTTTAATCTCTGACGAAAATAAATGCAAATCTCTTATCTCAGTCCAAAGCTTCCATAAAAAATAACTACACTTGTTTTCTTCATGACACTCAAAATAATATTTCCAGAAATATCAATACCTTTTGGACATATGTTAAATCAGAATGTAAAACTAGTCAATATCCCTCTCGAATGAAACTTGGATGTTTATTTATTTCAATTGACATGTTTACATGTGTTGGATTTGTCAAATACAAAGTTAAAAAAAATACATTGCAAACCAAAGATACAAAAGATTAAAAACTAAAACACTACAACTAAGCAAAATTCACTATTCAATCAATTGAAAGGGTGTGAAAAAAAATTAGCTCAGCTAATATGGTCTTAAGTTTCCCATTATAGAGGAGGAGAGTCTGAATATTCTTAATATTTGAAGGTAAATTATTATAAATTTTAAGGGAAGTGATCCCAGGTCCCTCCTGCACCTAGGTCGACCGAGCACCAGGAATGAAAAGCCTGTTAGCATTTCTTGTGGTGTAACGATTATTAATCCCGCACTTCGGGAATTCATTAAGATGTTTAAATACATAACAAGCGCATTCAAAAATGTATAAACCAATAACGGTGAGAATTTTTTCTGATTTAAAGGTTTGGCGACAGGAGGCTTCGAATGGTAAGCCGAACATAGTCCTTATTGTTCTTTTTTGGCCTATCAGAACTCTATTTATATTGCTAGAGTTACCCCAGAGCAACAGTTCATAAGATAAAACCAATTGAATGGTAGCATAATAGAAAGTTTTAAGGAGAGGTTTCTCCACAAAATCTCTCAACCGCAGTACAGCGTAGTTCCTTGATGATAGTTTATTACAGATGTTATGGATTTGACCAGTCCATAAAAGATGGGAGTCAACTGCGATGCCCAGAAAGGTTACGTCCTCATGCTGAACAAGATTTGCCGATCCGTCCCTGACAAGCAGACTCCTGTCCTGGGTCACCCTAATCGGGGTGAAAACCAGGAAGTTAGTCTTCACGCTATTCAGGCAAAGGCCATTTCTCACACACCACTTAGCAATATCTCTCACACACCTGTTTGCCTTGGTACAAAGACTCATAATCAATCCCCTCGACAACTGCCGACGTGTCATCCGCAAAAAGAGTTATATAACTATCGCCGGCCAGCAGAGGTAGGTCGTTTATAAAAAGAAGACACAACATATGCCAGTACTCTGTCCTGGGGAACGCTCATAACATTTGCTCAATCAGATACAGTCAGTCCACTATCACCCAACAATTTCAAGGCTTGACTCCTGCCTGATAGGTAGGTCCTTATCCAGTCATAACACGGCCCTCTAGTCCCATAATACGCCAGCTTATTTATGGTATCGAAGGCCTTGGTGAAGTCATAAAATATACCAACAGATTTTAGCCCCTCAATGAAATTACCCAGGATTTTCAGATAAAAGGAGAGTATGGCGTCAGTAGTTCATCGTCCAACTCTGAATCCGAACTGCCTGCAGGTCAATATGTGGAAGGACTCTGAAAAATCCACCAATCTCCAAAAAGCCCTCTCGAAAACCTTTGAGAACACGGACAGCAGGGCGAATGCGATAATTTCCCACTGCATTCGGGGCCCCCTTTTTATAAACTGGTACTATGATCGCCCTTTTCAAGAAATTCGGGAACTAGCCATGTTCGAAGGAACAATTGATAAGGTAGGTCAGAGGAGCCAGAATCTACCCATCGACACCGCAAGACCTCTTAATGGCCACAGATTTGAGAATACCCAAAACTTCATTTTTGGTTAGAGGCGTAAAAAAAATCGTATGGCAGTTGGCACTGTTGGGTAAGGTTGCGCTACCATTTCGCTCTGTACTATTCACATCTTGCTTTGCACCATTCCCTAGTTGGTCCACCGATTCGATAAAGAAGGCGTTGAAGACATCAGCGATCTCATCCTCTCCCGTCACTTCGTTGCCACAGGCCACAGTGCAAAATCCGATCGGGAATTGATTTTTTAAAAGTTTTATGCTAGTGAGTGAGTTTATAATGTCCCAGGCACTTTTACTGATATTAGGGGAAGGTGAAGTTAGCAGTTTATTAGAGTAATAAGCCTTTTTGCGATGGTAATATTCTTTTTATGTAACTTTTAGGTTTTCATATTTGAGTATCTTACTCGGCTGTGAAGTTGCGTCAGCTCAACACCCTCACTGATCAGTTCAGGAGTTATTCAAGGATTATGTTTACCCCTTGTAGATTTAGTTAGTTTGTTTTGATATGGAAATGACATGTCAAACAAACTATAAAAGGTGATGAGTCCTGTGACCCTAAGGGCGTGGCTGATTTATTTGCTATATTTTTTCAGTCTGTGTTCTTCAATTCTGACTCCATTAATGTTACTCCACATTCCCAGTATTTTGCAAGTTTGAACCTGTCCAATGTCAGTATTAACAGTTCAATTGTATTATATATGATAAGTTGGTCCGTCTCGTAGTAAGAAAGGACCAGGGCCAGATAAAATTTCCCCCTTATTTCTCAAGAATTGTAGCCCAACACTGGCTGTTCTTCATAGTTACATCAACTCTCTTTAAATACGGGCAAATTTCCAAGTCTTTCGAAATGATCTCATGTAACTGCAGTCTGGAAGAGCGGATACAGGGATGATATAGAGAATTACCGTCCCCTATCTGGTATTGATTGTATGGCCAAGGTTCTTGTTGTTGAAATGTTGATGCCTAACTTCAAAAATCTTATGTCTGAACATCAACATGGTTCTATGGCTGGACGATCCTGCCAAACGAACTTCTATTTGGCAGGATTTACACATTTTTACAATTATTGTTAGTTTAAGAAAATCAATCCTGACATTGTGGCGGTGCCTAGTATCATGTTAGTGTGTATCACCCAGAGCCCCAAAGTTATGCAGATTATGATGCATATACAGTAGGCATTCATAAATGTATTGTGATTCAAAATTGGGAAATCACCATAAAACTGCCTAGGGTCCTCACGATATCCGACATGAGCCAGAACTCTCCCTGCTCTCCGCTGTAGGCCAAAAACTTTTGAGGCATGAGCCGAATGGCCCCACGCCAACAGAGCATAGCAAATAACAGAATGGATTCCCTTCTCTCGTCTTAAGGTAAAAGTTATATTTTCGGTTAGTTGGCAAGCTATCTTGACAGTAGAACTCAATTCGTAAAAGTGAACAACGTTCTGTCTGGCGAAATATCAGTAACATCGAGGGTACCTCAGGGCTC
>JAEQML010053897.1:0-39326 GCA_016904865.1 Pissodes strobi
ATACGTTGAGAGAAAATTCTGTCAGCCGCTAACAAAATATCTGCATTGCATAGGTGCCAGAAAAGTGTCTCATTGTGGCAAATAAAGTGTTCTTTTTAAAAACCCTTTTTAGCCCCTAATAGATCTTTTTCATATATTCTTTTGCAGATTAAAGAATCTTTTCAAAATTAAAAAGTTATTTTTTTCAAACCAATATAACAGGTAGGTGATTAACCGTTACAAAATCATTTTTCAAAAATTAGGTATATAGGTACTCTTTAAAATCTTGCGGCTTGAAAGATATCAAATAATTACAGAAATATATTTTAAAATAACACCCTTCTGCTCAATTGCCCTTAAACGTCCGTATTGTAGTGGATACAATAATATTTCGATTACAAAAATGGTTTTTTGTGGTTATTCGTTTTAAATAAAAAATTCTCTATTAGCTTTATTTTCCCCGTGTGGTGTTTCCAAGTAGTGATCAAACGTTAACATATCAGAATGTGGATTTAGAATGACCCATTTGGTGTCTCGTACTGCGAGAGTCGATTGTCAAGGCCACCTAGATCTTAGGGCCAGTATACACTGCATATTGCATGCCTTAAACTACGCCACTGCACTTAATGTGTCTGTCCTCCTTGCCGTTATAATGCTTGGCATATCAACAGTAAACAATGCAATGACGACAGCAAACAATGATAAGCTATCTTCTCATTTAATTATAGTATATCTAATAATATCGATTAAGATGAGAAAGGACTTTAAACTGACGTACTCCTTTTTTACTGCAAGCAACCCAAGAATATTCTATCATAGTAGAATATTCTTTGAAGCAACCTAACGATATTTAAAAAATAAGAGTTTTATTTATTCAAAAGTTTAGTACCTTAGTACTAAACTTTTGAATAAATAAAACTCATCAATTAAAACTAAAATTCAACTAAAGAGAAATTTAAATCTACAAGCGTCTACGTCAATTCATCGATTGACAATTTGCTCAAAGAGGATTCGCTGAGGACAGATCTTCCAATGAAGATTGACCTAGTATGACAACTTACCGAATTTCCTGTGGCAATTGGTCGATTGCAAGAATAGTTTTTCGGCGAATTGTCATTCGGAAAATTGTCATATTCGACCAATTGTTTTTGGCTAATCGTCGAATCGTCTTGCGACAAATTGTCTTTCGACGAATTATTTGGATCCCAAATAACAGGAACATGTTCTTTATGAAATCCAATTAAATAATAGCTATTTATGTAACCAATTATTTTGTGTAAACGGTCTTTCATGACGTGAATCATAATTTTGCAAATTCAGCAATCTTCTGAAAATAATAAATTATATTTCATCATCCTCAAAATCAACTGGATACCTTTGTAGAACTTTGTGCAGCCAGTTATATAGGTACAGTTTGACTTTTCAGAACTAGGTATATACTCCGAAACGCCGGAGGTAAAATTTGAAGACACCATATTGTAGAGCGGAAAAAACAATAAAACTTTTGAATTTAAACTGTGTCTCTAAAATGAATAGTTTTTGTAATTATCGACGAAAAACATTTTTCATAAATCACCCTGTATCTTAGAAACTAACAGTAATTTCACAACACTGTAAACGGATTCTGTATGTGTATCAAAAACGGCAACTTTTCTCTGATTTAACCGATCTCGTAGCACTTACCGTTTCAGAGATAGCAATAGTGGCACACGCTATTTAAGACACCCTGTATAGGGCTGGACGATTGTTAAGAGTAATAACCGATCTTCGATTATTTGTAATAATCGATTATTCTCGATTAATCGAAATAATCGATTAATCGAAACTATCGATTAACCGAAATAATCGATTAATCGAAATAATTGCTTAATCCAAATAATCGATTAATGGATACAATCAATTAATCGAAATATTGGATTAGTAGAAATAATCGATTAACGGATATAACCTAGATTGTCGATAATCGAGAGAATCCATTAATCGATATAATCAATAATTATTAATACACATATTTAGCGATTAATATTGATTAATCGAAGTACCGGACAAAACAATACATCTGATACATTTTAGTTCAAGTGCGAACAAAATTGTTTGTACATTCATATCTTAGTGCTTAAGTCAGACACAAGACACAGCTAAATATATAATATAAATATATATGGCTACATGAGAGTGCTGAAAGTATTTTCAAATTTGTTTTGCAACGTATTATTAATTTGGAATTTTGAAAACTATATCTGTTATAAAGTCGTCGGTAGGGGTAAGCAAGAAATTGATTAATCGTTTAAACGCTTAATATTGTAGCAAATATCTAAATAACCGACTAATCGATTAATCGAAATAATCGATCGATTAATCAAAATAATCGATTAATTGAAATAATCGATTAATCGAAATAATCGATATTTTCTGAAAAATTAATCGATTAATCAATATTTTCTTAAAACGATTAATTGATTTTTAATGGATTAATCGATTATTTTGCACACCCCTAGTTATATATGGTATGAGTTTTCAGAACTCTTGTCTGTTATGAAAAGCGCCGCTTTATATGTCAAAATAAGCAAACAACTATTTATGTAACCAGTTACGAAATACCTTATTTTGCCTACTGAGTGGACTTTTGCAGGACGAGCGTAGCGAGATCCCGTAAAAGAACACGAGTAAGACAAAATAATCTTTTTTCTAATTTGGAAATTTGACAACTTTCTGAATATGATAAAATTAGTTGATTTTTAATTTTTATATATTTTGTGAGACTTTGTGCAACCAGTTACATACAGTTTTACTAGTAACTACACGGAAAAAAGATATTCTTATTATAAGATTATTAATCTTAAGTCAACGCTAAACTGCATTTCCTATGCCGCAAGGATAGTTATATGTACTTCAATTAAATAAAACGTTATTCCTATTTAGTAAGATTAAGTTAGTACTGATTTAAGAAGAGTAGATACTTGGAACAAGTATAGGGGTATTATTGTTTCATGAAGATTGGTATATATATATGTTATACCTATTTTATGCTTCAATAGATTCCGTGTTATACTTTAAGTAAACATAATACAAGTTCTTTAAAATGGAACATATTCTTAAAATAAGTATAAATTGGATTTAAATCAAAAATAACCATTCTGTCTGTAAACATACGACATGCTTCGATGAAATGCAAAATATATTTTATTGGGCGGTTGTTTTTCGTGTGAAATAGTTAAACGTGTTTAAAAATGGAAGAATTATTGAACTCCTGGAACTTGAAGTGAATCATTCGAAAGTTTTTAGGAAAGTTTTTTGCTAATAATAATAATGTGATTTTATATTGTAACTGTTATCAAAATGGCAGCGTGCACACTGCCAGCATGGGTAGGCATTTGATAACAGTTACAATGTAAAATCACATTATTATTAACCTTATTAGCTAAAAACTTACCTAAAAACATTGGAATAATTTGTTCCAAGTTCCAGAATATCAATAATTTTTCCATCATGAAACACTTTTAACTATTTCACACGAAAAACAACCGCCCGCCATTAAATCGTCTTCCATGCTATACTGCAGCAAAACCACAAATAAAATTACAGGAGGCGTGGAGACGAACGTGTTTAATCAATCATGCGCATTGAAGACTATAGTCTGTACTCAAGAATAGTAGGTAAATGCAATATTAACTATTCTTGGTATAAGAAGTATAAGATGTGTCAATACAAATATATATTTAAGCTTAAAAATAGAGTTTGGTTTCTTGATTGGAGTGTAATTATTATTATAAAAATAAGAATACCAGACACTTCTTTGAAGATAAATATACCTTTCATAGAAGAATTTTTTTCTTCAATATATCTTACTTGCTATTCTTATTCTAACTATAAGATAATTGAAATCAAGTAAATACGCAACTTACATCCAAGAATAGATTAATATTTAAATTATGCCTTGAATAAACTTGACTGAAGCATTATATACTTGCACCAAATATTTATCTTTAAGGATAAGACTATTCTTATTTGCAGATTTGATTTTTTTCCGTGTAGTTATATAAAGTAAGATTTTTCAAAACTTCAGTCAGCTATAAAAAGAGTTACTTCATGTCAAAATTTGAAAAAGTTATTTTTTCTTCAAACGTCAGTAAATCCGTCATTACTCGACTGTGTAGGCGGCAGTGAAGTTTCGTTTTTCCTCCGCCGGAGCTTTACTTTTCACTTTTCCGCCGGCGGAGGTAAAAGTGTTGTCATAGCAACATACAACATACAATACAAACAAACATCAAAATAAGCGTCAACAACTCAAGAGTTATTGAACTAAAATTTGTATTTATCACTCAATTTGTGACTGCATTTCTAAAAATCACTAATTTAGGAACAAATTGGTTATTATTTAATCGAACTTAGTCAATAACTGCTTATCAATACGGATTTAAAATGCAATCGAAGACGCAATTTTAAAAATATAATTATTGTTGACAGTGTCCACTGACAGCTTTATGTTACATTACTATAGCAACAACCTGAGCCTATTCACCGACATCGCACCGGTCTAAGCCGCCTTGCGAACCCACTTATCTTTAATAATAATTATTATTACTATTAAAAAGAGACGTTTTTGCATTAATTTGTCGACATTTGAAGAAAAAACAGCATATTTTATTTGGAGGAAAAGTTACTTTTCATGCCTTGCTCTCTATTACCAGCCTCACTCCGTTCGGCTGTTAAACACGAGCGCGCCATGAAAAGTATTACTTTTCCTCCATATAAAATAATATACTATTTTCTAATTTTGACATACGAAGTGACACTTTTCATAACTGACAGCAGTTTGAAACGTCCCACTTTAGCTAACTAGTTACGAAAAGTCAAACTTTACGTAACTGCTTGCATGAAGTTGATTTCGAAGATATTAGAAACACTATTAGGTATATTATTTTTAATCGTGCTAAATTTTCGAATTTAGAATTTTTTTTAATTAAACACGTCACAAAAGATCAATTTATGTAACTCGTGCTTTTCCACTAAATTGACTTCTTGCAAAAAAATTAGGTATTTTACATCTGGTTACATAAATAGTTATTGATCAATTGTATAATATGACATAGCATTTATCATAAACTAAACCTCAAACAAAAAGTTAGTATAGTTAGAAGAAACTATGATGAATAGTAAACAATTAAAAATAACGACGAGATCTACGATCTAAGGATGTGTGATTTTTAACCTTCTTTCTCAAAATGTGGAATATTAAATGCTACTCAAATTCTGATTTAAATAGCAGTTAAAAAAGAATTTTCATATTGCTCTTAAAACTAAGGTTACATGGTTGCCAAAACCAAAAGTTTAAAACGATTTCATTTAAAGCAGTCTCAGAATGTTAATACTACTATGTATGTATAAACCATCAATGAATGAATGCTTATTAAGTATACTAAGTAGGTACTAAAAATTCAATGGTAATTTATTTATTTAATTTAAAATATTATTTTTAACATTTTAGTCTGTAGCAGCAAAACTGAAGTTACTAAACTATATTAGCATAGCTTGTATTATAGTTCTATCGGTTAAACTTGACTAGTCTCATTGTTAGGTGTCTGTGTATGGGTCGTTATTTATGTATCATCTGCAGTTCTGTCTATAAAATTACTATTTAGCACCTAAACTTTCATATTATGAGATTGCCTGTGCCAGCAATTTGAAAAACATAAAATTACTAAATAATAATATTTAGTTACACTTAGGTGTGAAATTAAGAGGCTACTAAAAACTAGACCTAAAAATTAATGTCTATTATATCTTGAATAATGGTGTATGGAAGAAATATTTATCTAATGAAAAAATTAAAATTGATCAAAATATATAATATATATTATTACTGTTTTAAGCAACTTACTTGCAATTTTCCCCCAAGAAGCTTCTATATCTAACTCTCTTATATCCATGTTAGATAGAAGTAAGAATATATTACGGTGAATACGCTGCTATAAAAATTAAAGTCAACTTTCTGGTACTATATGTTGCTAGTAAAATCAACTTGTGGGTACATCCTTCAATTCGAACATTCCTAACTAATATGACAACAAGTTATTATCTGTAGTTAGAATAGGTCTTATCGTACAGGTCCAAAAGAAGGTACTGTGAAGATAACAACTTAATATTATTTTTAGAAAAGGTGTGTAAATGTGGTGTTAGAATGTTACAAAAATATAATCATTATTTTGGTAAATTAAGTGGTAATATACTTCATGGATTTTTTTAAGCAAGGCAGATTTAGATATATGTGAATAGGAACTAATATACAGGGGTAAAGGCGTAGTCTTAAACCACGCAGGTTGGCAGGGCAGATAAGAAGATGGTGTATTTTTTATAATTTTTTTACTTTGCGGTTTGCTGGAAAACACTTTCCAGAATTTTTTCTAACCGCCGCGGCCGTCATAAAAAATGGACTGTGCTGTGCTTATTAATTTAATTTCCGAATGGGGCTATACTGGGTATTACAAATTGCTACTGGATTCAGAAACCGCGAAAAAAAAATAGAGACCGAGCCTCACGTAAAAACAATAACTCAACTTAATAATTTATTAACTGAATCGTTAACAAGCTGATCGACTATTAATAACAATAATTAACGAACATACTTACAGCATTTTACAGTTGACGCACACATTTTTTGTGATTTCGGTCAATTTTAAATTTGAGCGAAATACAAAAACCCATAAAATATACCGTGCTATACATTTTCATCACATAAACAAAAAAAACAAATAATAGTATATTATGCAATGATCATTTAATGATGGCTATTAATTAAATAATCAATCAATCCTTTATTTAGGAATCACCTAATAAAATTAATCTACATAAAAATAACATAAAATACACAACGTATAATACTAAACACTAAGAAGTATTTAAGGAGGCAAGTGATTTTCTTTTGAATTGAATTGAAACAGTTCTGGACTGTTTAATTTCGATACCTAGAGAGCTATATCTACTCAAGCCGTCATTGAAAATTGATTTTCTGTTTTTTTTTATAGTTAACTCTTTGAACATGAAAATGATTAGCTGACCTTGTGGGGTAATTATGAATCTGATCGTTATATATTATAAACTCTTCAAAATATGGAGGAAGCAGTTTTTTTTTTAATTTTAGGTAAACATCATTGAATTTATAAACATTCTAGTATCAACTGAGCACCACTGTAACATTTCATGCATAAATATAATACTTGTGTATCTGCTGCATCTTAAAATAATGTGCATTCCTCTATTTTGCAAATTCTGCAGAGCTTGCTTCTTGTTTAAATCTACTGTATATAGTAAGGTACTGCAATAATCAAAATGAGGTTGTATTATTGCATTGTAGATCGTTATTCTACCGTACTGAGAAATGCATCTTGATACTCTTGAAAAAAAAATTCTTGAAAGTGTGAGCTCAAATCCAAAAACCTGTCAATTATAAATCCCAAGTATCTAAACTGAGAAACAAACTCGATTTTTTGATCAACTATACCAAGTGTGCTGATCAAGATTCATATATTTATATTTTTGGGGAGTTGTTAATATCATAGCTTTTGTTTTTGTTATATTTAGTTTTAATTTATTGGTACAAAAGTCAGAGTTTACTGTTTTTAGTAAGTTGTTCATTTTACTGATTGCGCTACATCAAGATCTTTATCAGCAATGGAAAAAAGTGCGTCATCTGCAAATAACTTTGTAAAATCATCAGGATTTGTAGAAACAATATCATTTATATATATAAGAAATAGCAGGGGACCTAGCACAGTCCCCTGTGGAACACCTAAAGCATTATTTTTCATCAGAGTAAATGCCATCAATTTTTACAGCTTGTTTCCATTTTGACAAGTAACATTCAAAATAGTTTACCACAGTGCTTTCAAAACCCATATTTTTTAGTTTCTTTAATATAATAGACCGATCAATTGACTCAAAAGCGCGTCTTAAATCTAAGAATTCAACTAAGTATTACATATTTCCCTTGATCTGTCCCTCTTAACCATTTGGAGATTACCAACTGTAAAACTGATTCACATGAATGACTAAGATAAGAATATTATCAATATCAAGATGATCCATCAACTGTTTGTAAACACACAAATCTAGAACTTTCTCTCTACAAGGTAACATGTTGATTGGCCTAAATTAACAACACTTTATGGTATTCGAGATCTTAGGTATTGGAACAACGACAGATCTTCCTAACTATTCAGGAAATATTCCTGTTTGAAGCGATGTATTAATAAAATGTAAAACAACATGGCCAATGACCCCAAAAACGTATTTTAAAAACCTAAGATTTAAAATTTGAAAACCAGTCTTATCCTTCATTTGATTAACAACTTCGCTAAGCTCACACAAGGTGATCACTTGGAATTCTGAGAGTTTGCATGGGTAGGCTGTCTGAGGGTGCAAATCTGGACCCTGTTTTATAGAAAGAACAATTTCTTTCACACTTTCGGTAAAGTATTTGTTAAATAAATTAGCCATATATTTTTTATCTTTAACAATTTCTAATACCTTATCTGTCTCAAATTCAATTCCATTAACAAATTGATTTTCTGAATGATCTTTTGAGTTTACTAATGCTTTGAGAGTTCTCCACATTTTACGAGGGTACTTTTTATTTAGATCTATTTTTTCATAACAGTATTGTTCCTTTTTCGGTTTTAGTAAGTTAATATATTCATTTCTAACTTTTTTGTAGTCACTCCACATGTTCTTATTTCTGTTTTGCTTAAATTTCTTATACGCTATATCCCTATCCTTAGCTTTATTTCGTAATATGTAATCATAGTATGGCAAACTGTCATGTTTGCATTTATACGCTTTGGTAGCTGCTATCTTATTTCTGACATATTCTACATTTTCAATAAGATTTTTGTAAATATCGGCAACATTATTGCTACTGAGTAAAAAATTACAGTCAATTATCTCCAAATTAATTTTATGTATGTTTGATTCATTTAAATTTCGATAAATAATGCTTTTTTATTTGTTATTATTTTTTTATTGTTATAAGTCACTGCTGTACAACGCACTAGTTTGGTGTTGACAATTATTTTAATGTGTTGTGTTTGTTTTTGATGGTTTTTAATGTTGTAATTGTGCACATAATTATATTTTCCATATTATGTTTCTTTGGATAAGAACGTCAAAATGTTTAATGACCATAGAAAACTTCTGCTGAAGAAAATGCTTTGAAAAAGACCGCAATGAATGGTCGAAACGTCGGCAAAGGAAGTTTTTGTTATAAGTCTTATACCCACAACTTTACATACATTCGTTGTTATAAAAGTTAACTGAAAATATAGATATTTTCGGAGTATATATAGATGAATACCAAACAAGGCCTGGAATCCTATAAATGAATTATTTTGCAAATCGCAATAAAAAGGTGGATGCTTGGAAGGACTTGGCCGCCTTCATAATACGAGTATAACTGTCGATTTCTAAGTAACCTTGTCATCCGCCATCTTATAGACGGAGAGCCAGCGACGATTTTAGTTACGGAATGTCAAGCAGGCCAAAAAGTTTAATGGTGTTAAAAGAAAGATTACTAAACGTAGAACGGCCGGTCTGGCAGTCGTGCGTGGCCGGGTTTACCTACCCTGGCCGCCCAAATGGGTGAAAAAAAAACTACTTACTTAAGGTATTTCAAACAGGCTCACCTTTTAGTATATTAAAGTTACATTCACCTAATAGGGGAAAAAATATTGGCAGACCAAGTGGACGCTGGAAAGGGCGAGCAGACGACCATAAAATGGTGACAAAATACCTTAGTTCCATTTAAAGTATTTCAAGCAGGCTCACTGTTTAGTATATTAAAGTTACATTCGCCTAATAGGGGAAAAAATATTGGCAGACCAAGTGGACGCCGGAAAGGGTGGGCAGACGACCATAAAATGGTGACAAAATACCTTAGTTCCATTTAAGGTATTTAAAGCAGGCTCACTTTTTAGTATATTAAAGTTACATTCGTCTAATAGGGAAAAAATATTGGCAGACCAAATGAACGTCGCAAAGAGCGGGCAGACGACCATAAAGTGGTGACAAAATACCGTTCGTTCCATTTAAGGTATTTCAAGCAGGCTCACCTTTTATTATATTAAGGTTACATTGGCCTGATAGGGAAAAATATTAGCAGTCCATTTGCCGATATCTCTGCTCTCTGGAGCCTCGGATCGAAAATATGTCTTTTTTCTACAGCCGCGCGCAAAATAACTAATTATTAAATTCAAATGACATCGCAAAATCGATAATACAGTGGATCCTTATTTTATGCTCTAGAGCGAACATGGAAAAGAAAATTGTCACTTTTCCGTCGAGTGTGCTATGCTATTGCTATGAATAGTCATGCAAACTGAAAATAAATAAATGACATTCGTGCGTTTGTTACAGTTGTTGCTGGCACTCCTGTTCTAAATATGCCGAATATGATATGTTAAAAATGACAGGCATTTGCAAATTTCAGAATAAGTATAGAGAAAAATGTGCATTTATTTTTTTTAAAATGCGGCTGTAGAAAAAGTTCTGTGTGTCTTTCGAGCGCAAAGTAAGATTGCCGTTTTCGAAAGATTACCGAACGAAAAAATAAAACTGATACCCAAAAAAACCTGTGCATTTTATCTAAGCATGAACCAAGTCGCAGGTGCAATACGAAAAAAATCAAAAATTGGCTTTTACCACATAAATATTTTTAATTTGAAAATGATCGCTTTCCAGATGTAACTTTTACTGGCAAAGTTAAAAATATTCGAAAACGTACAACTAAGTGGATGAAATATTTCTACTTGGTGACGATGTTGACGAAATTTGTTAAATTTTTAGGAATTTTTCCAGTTATCCGCTTAATTCTCTTCCCTTTTTAATTTATTTTTTTGGCATTGTGCTCCAGAACATCATTTTGTGAATTTTGTCTTTCTGTCGGGCACTTGAAAATACCAAAGGAGTATTAACAGAATTCATTAGGGTTGTTCATATGAATAAAAAAAAATTAAAAATATATATACCTACCATTTATATATACCTACCTACCTATTTGTACTGCCGAATAACTTTAGGTGAAAATAAACAAAAAATTATACGTACTAGAACGTCTTTTATATGATACCTACTAATCCAACTATTTTCGTTTTCAAATTTATCTTTCATCTTAGATCTAAGACTTCTAAGAGACGCATTTTTTAAAATGTATTATAATATCTGGTTATTAAATGTATAAAAAATATTCACCTTTCATAGGCAATTGATGCAAAAAATACTGTAGAAATCTTTGTCGTCGTGACGCTCCGAGTTTCGAACGCCAAAAAACTTTAGTGCTTCTAGTTTAAAAACAAAAATCGGTATATATCCTCTCAAGGCCGTCGCCAGCCTGTGAACTAGAGGGGGGAGGGCAATCCGAAATTTTGACACTAAAACCAAGGTCGAAAAGAAATTTTTAAATGTGTGTTAGGTTAATATAACAGTTATCTTCTAGTGCCTAGGATGGGGCAACTGCCCCCTTGCCTTCCCCTCCCAACGCCCATGTTTCCTTTCAAATCAATCAAATCACTGCAAAGAAAGCCGAGAGTGGCAGTGAGAGCGGTCCCTGCACGCGCCCACTTTACTTTTATAAATGATTTCCCAATAAAAAAAAACGCCGCATACCGCTAGCCCCTACCCAACCCTCACAAAAAAGAGCTAAGCAGTCGGGACTTAGGCACCGAACATTAACAATAGACTAGGACTAGAAGCACCGAACATTAACAAGAGACTAGCAGGTCCACTCTCAGCTGGCTCTTTTGATGTAGCGCTTACAAAGGCGAGACGCCAGACTTTAGACCAGACGGGGTGAAACGTGGGTCGAGGCCTGAGCGGTTAACCAGCATTTCATCAGGTACCGCGACGGGGCAAGAAGGGAAATGCTGGGGGCGGTGCTTAGAGTAAACCTTCTAGTCTATTGTTAATGTTCGGTGCTAGAAGGTTCACTCTATGGCCCGCCCCCAGTATTTTCCTCCTTGCCCCGTCACGGAACCTGATAAAATGCTGGTTAACGGCTCAGGCCTCGTCTGGCATCTCGTCTTTGTAAGCGCTAGATCAAAAGTGCCGACTGGGAGTGGACCTTCTAGTCTCTTGTTAATGTTCGGTGCTTTAGGAATAACTTTACGCTGTTGTCAAATTTATGCAGATAGAATATTTATATTTTTAAATTCTATTAGATGTATAGCATGCAGTCATGAGAACGATATCAGACAACAAGTGTTTTCATAAATCTTCGAAAAAAATCCAAGGAAGCAATAGCGACAACAGATTAAAAACACTAAATAGAGGGAAAAACCACATGGGGGTGTAAAGCCGAGGGCCAACTAGCCTAGGGCGTCTTGGACCCTTAATCCTACCCTGACAACAAAGAAAGTGTTATAAAAACTATGTGGAATGTGGTTGCAAAACTAGTTCAAGAAAAATTTAGCCCTTCTTTTGGAGTGGTTATAGATCCATATGCAGATATATAAGGTTCAAGTCTGCAAGAGATGCCAGAGACGCTGTTCGACGGAAATTGCAGGTTGAGCCAGAAAAAGAAAAACCAGTTCGCCAGCATTCAGTTACGTTGAAGTTTTGAAAATATTGACACTTTATGACAAAAATACCTCAGTTGGACTTCAGAAGAAATGTTTCCACGTTTTATCAAACGAATTGGCATTTCGAGGAGGTGAAGCATATAACTGTTTAAAGGGAATTTTTCGAAGAAGAAAAACATCACGATGGTTCACTAATAAATAGGATTGAATACAACCTTATATTTTCGAAAATATGTCAAGGTGGGAATCGCAGTTTAACGGACAGCAAATGGCTTATAAGGAACACTGCTAATAAAGACATCTGTCCTGTCAGGTAAACTAAATCTTTCTAACGTTTTCCCAAAAGTTTTTAATAAAAAATACTTTTTTTCTTACAGATTGTACAGAAAATTGATTTCAAAAAAGGGAGGCTATATATAGAGAACCTGTTTTTTCTCACTAGTAATGTGAATTGGCAAAAAGGCGTATGGTACAAAAACTGTCCGGTTGGTGGGAACTAACTCTCAAAGTGGACAAACATTTCAGCTAAAAAAATTGGCCTGGATGTCACAAAATTTTAATTTGCTAATCATTCTCATCGGGCCACTACAGTAACACAGTTAGCAAAAACCGGAATAAATGAAAATCAGTTAACAAAAATTACGGGTATGGCAATGTTAATTCAATAAAACCTTACTTACAACTGGACAAAGACTTTCACTGGCGCACTGCATCACTGTGGAACTCACTTCCAGGACATCTGTTTCCCACTAATTACAATCTACAACAATTCAAGAACCGTGTCAATCAACATCTTCGCACACACACCGCTCGTCGAGCGCCATAGGATCTCCCTTTAGTGTGTGTGCCATTGCCATAAAAAAAAAAAACGAAGAGCTGATAAGAAAATGAGAGAAAATAGGAGTTTGAACGTGTGTCTTCAGTTTCAATACCGGCCTCAAGTAGCGTTGTTTCCGGTCAAAGTTCATCGGGTGCTGTAAATAATTTTAATAATTGTGTTTTTCACAACTTTAATAACTAGTTTTAATACAATGAAATGATTTTTAATTTAATATCTATTTCTTGCTTCAAAAAAAAAATAATTGTATGTGTACGATTTTTGGAAAATAAAATTTCAGTCGTATTTTTTTAAGAGGTGTATGGATTTTGTGTGCTTTTTTTAAGATTGAACTTTAAGATATTTCCAAGTTAATTTTCTTATGCCTGATAATATTGCACATGTGCGGATTATCGATAATTTGCACTAGTGCAGTATTATAGCGTAATTTTGATATAATTGGCTAAACACAACAATGACTAGCAGGTATTTTATTATTAAAATGTCAATTTTGACAGATTAATGAAATTTTCATTGTAATAGTTAAAAAATCAGGGCCCACTCTGGACAGTTTTCACGTTTAATAAATTCAACCCTATTTCTACCAAATCCAACATGGCTTCCAGTCATCATTTTCGTTGCTTGGATATTGGATATAAAATTTTTCCTAAAAACTAAGAATTAGTTTGCTTTCTGTTCTTATACATCTTAAAATCTGGAAGGTTCAAGTTTAATGTATTTACACAAACTCGTATTTGATTCCTTATGTATATTTCGAGGCTTGAGTGTTCAAGATAACATCAATAACTCAAACAATAAATAGCTTATAATCAAGACGAAATATACGTTTGGGTATAATTAATGCCCAGTTTCTTAAAGTATGGATAATTTTATTCTTCAAATATATCCTATGACGATTATTAATACAATTGTAACCATAGTAATTATTCTAGGAATAAAGTTATTCGGGCATTGAGAAACTGGCACTAAAGTAACGCAAATTTCAGACTGAAAAGAGTTTCTCAACAATAACAGCTGATTTGTACACACTCTGTATAACATTTTTTGTAGCATAGTGTCACGTTAATTGAAGACATTCATGCCCATGAAGTGTCAGGTCAAGTTATTGGAAGTTAAAAAAATGTCGGATGTAAAATTTTTGAGAAAAAATTAATCTCAAAAACTGGCAATGCTATCAAAAATCGATCGAACTTTTTTTTTTGCTTTTAGTACATAGACTATGTATTAAAATTGAAAAATACTTTTTAAAAAAATTAAAAAGAAGGAGTGTTTTGTTTACCAAATTATACTATTAGACAAAAGCTGAATGTTGAAAGTCTTAGTTTTGGAGATATGCATGCCTGAAAACAGTAGTCAAATTTAGCTTACCCGGTCCGCGTGTCCAGCAGTTCAGCAGCATAACTGCATGTAGGCAGTTCATCTGTGATTATAATTAATAACGGGAGGCTTGTTCAGTAGCGAACTGGAATAAGATGTTGTTGATGATGGGAAGAATCCAGTGGCGTAATTATAATAGAACAAATCGGGGCAAAGCCCGGGGGCCCCACGATGCTGGGTGCCCAATCAGTCATCCCAGAAATTAAAAAGTAGTGACCTATATATTACTACAAAATATTTATGAATTTATTTATTTTACTGAATCATACAAATAATAGAGCCTTCTATAATTGAATATCAACATTTTTTAAGTCTCATAAAAACCAATTTAAATAACAATATGTCAGGTAGAGATTTTTTTGAGTTGATTATTAAGCAATACCGAATCCTTGAAAGTGATTTTATTCAAAATTTTACGGCATTTTTATTGTTTTTAGCATTGCCTGTAAGAATGGCAAGTCTTGAGAGACCCTTTAGTAATTTAAAATTAATTAAATATTACTTGAGATTACAAATGAGTTACAGTAGATTAAGCAGCTTAGTTTTACTTTCAATTGAATCAAAAGCTTATGAAATGGATTTAACCACTCTGGTAAACGAATTTGCTAATAAAAAGGTTAAAAAAAGGAACTTTTAAATTATAAAAAATATGTTGGGGTTTGGAACCTTCGGCAACATGCACTAAAACGGAGTTTTATCCACAATACCGAAACAGAATTATTGCACTCGACGCGCGTTTCGCTAACCATGTTGGAGAAGGAGATGATTAAAACGAGTTTTAATCATTTCCTGATGATGCTAACATGGTTAGCGAAACGCGCGTCGAGTGCAATAATTCTGTTAGGTATTGTGGATAAAACTCCGTTTTAGTATAAAAATTATATTATCATAACCAAACTTATTTAAACGTTTGTTATTTAAAACCGAAACAACAATATTTGTTATTTTACTATTTACCAGGCATTGAATATATCTAGTTGCTTGGAGAAAATATATATTTTTTGTATTAGTTATGAACATTTTATATACCCAGCAATAGTTCCAATCAAAATAATATCACCTACCTTAATGTTGAATATCGTCATTGACACTTCAAAACCTGTTATGTGCATTTTTAGAAATTTTACAGAAATGCGAAAAAACCTCTTATTGCTCTAATGACTTACAAAACTAATAATGTATACATGAAATAAATAAACTACCCACTAAGTAGATTTAAGCAAGGAACTTTCGATTTATTTTTGATGTGTGAACATCTTACGCGGCGGTATGAGGGTAAATCTCGGCAAATGGGACGGAAATGTGTAAACCGATTCTAGCCGCTGGGAGGTATTATTATACAATTTTGCCATTTAAAATAGTTTTAAACGGATTTTAGACGATAAAAAATCATATTTTAAATTAAACAAACCGTCAAAAGTATTATTTATTATTATTTAGTATTAATTTTTATTCTATGAACAAGCCAAAATGTATAGGTAACGGCCATAGAACGTTGAAAATACCAGGTCTCGTCCGATCGCTGAAGTTAAGCAACGTCGGGCGTGGTTAGTACTTGGATGGGTGACCGCAAGGGAACACAACGTCAAAGTTTACAGAATTAAAAATATAAGTTGGTACACTAAGCGCCAATTCAATGAAATCGTCATATCAAAGGCGAGCCGACGACCGACGCAACGCGACGGTAAAAAAATGTAGGGGTAATGGGGCAATAAGAGCAGAGTTTGACGCGATTTACTTTGGTCAAAGCGCTATTGGGAACATAGAGTAAAATTTCCCGCTTAGTAAGTAATAAATGGAGGAATTTAAATAATGAAATATGTTTTCATTAAAATTTTGAAAAATATATTTTGTGAAGTCACAAAAAAAGATGAAAAGGTAAAGGCCTTATTCAGCATATTTTAAAAAAAATTACGGTAAATACGATTGCATATTTAAATAAAATTTGTAAAATATATTATTTTTTACTTCAAGAATGAAATTTAATACCCAGTGCAAAATCCTTTATTTTAATTTATTTTGGGGATGAACTACATCATAGTTTTGCAAAACTTTACAAATTATTTTGGAAAAACTGTCTACATTTTAGCAATTTCTATATTTCGTTAATTTTACCACAATAACTAATTAGCACAAAATTTAAAGTAATAGACTTTTAGATAAACCTATATTTGCACCCATCTTACATTATTTTGCAAATGCACAAAATCTGATTAAAAGTTACCTTTTTTAGTTGGTAACACGGTTGATGGAACAGCATATGAATGTATACAGCTCCTAGAAGAATTTGCAAAACTGTTTTCATTAAAATGCAAACCACACATTCTAATACGGCTATGACATTACATTGGTGTATCATTGGCATATTTGTGGGATCCTATAAATTCTAAGGCACTTTTCCAGGCTCGACACCTGCAAGTTTTTTTTTATTACATACCTACTCTATTGTACTCACTATAAATCGATATTAATATTGAACATTGATGGGATGTAGGGCAAATTTAACTTGTAAGATTTGACCCAAACATACAAGTGAAGCTAAATAAAAGCTTATAATAAACTAATACATACCTACCCTTTTGGGCACCTAAAGAGCGATATATTGTCTGCGATTCGTCTTTCACAATCAACTACTGAACAAATATTTCGATTTTCGACTAGACATTTTACTCAGAAATCCACCAAAAACAAACCGCTATTTTTGAAATCTCACCCTATACGCCGGACCGTAAACAAATTTAAAATAAGCTTAAATTACCTAGCTCTCCACTGTAGACTGGCACCAGTCTACCGGGCAGGCGGGGAGTGGCGGAGTGGAATTTGACGATGGCGCGGAGTGAATCAACTTATATTTTTAATTCTGTAAACTTTGACAACGTGCTGTTTCATTTTTTTACAACCGATGTCATTGTAGGATATGTTTACACATCAGTGTCTCGAGTACTAGCAAACTCACTCAATTTTTTTTCATATCAAATAAGTGAGTTTTTTTTTTAAATTACTTCACATAGCAGAAGTTTTCTATCAAAATTTTGGAAGTAAGTACCTATTTAAGTGAATGAATTTACCAAAAAAGAAAAACTAGTTTTATTGCTAAATGAAAGTATATTTTTTAGATCTAATAGGCCAATATAACGGTAAAGCAAAACATGCTACTAACAACTTATATTTATCCTGGTGAGGTAGAGAGTCATAGATTGGGTGATGTATCACGGATTTTAATTCGATAGTCTATGTATCACGGATTTTAGGTCTTGTAGGTGCAAGAACTTTTGTTTACTGACTTTTAAGGGACTTTTGTAAAGTTGTTCAAGGTTTTCACTAAAATCTAGTGTCGTTTGGCGTCTATTCCGAAAATCCATGAATTCCTCTGGTTGTCTCAATTTGAATTTTATTTCCCGTGAAAGAAGATACAAAAGCCCCGTATGCCGTATGTCGTTAACTTTAGCCAGTCTGGGCCTAATGCTTTTTAGATTACTAAGCTTATCAAAATGTAGGAAAAAAACTGCACTTTAAATTATTAATAATTATAAATAATATTAAATGGTTTCGTCGGTCTTGCTTCTCTTATACGTGAAATACAACTAACGACTTTTTAGGTTGAGAATAATCCTGCTATGTCCGCATTATCGGACTATCACGTGGTTAATTATTTGCAGAATTATCTGCTATGTGAGGCTTTACTTACGCTTGACAGATATTTCTGCTTGTTGTCGCACATAGCAGATTTTAAAACACGGTTTTCGGAGAAATGTTCGTTGCCTATACACAAAATAGTTATTTTAAAATTTGTAGCACAGTCCAGATATCAAGGTAACACCAATAACGTATTTTCGCCTAAAAGAGCACATAGCAGGTATTGGAGTGTCAACAACGATATGCAAATATGACTGTTGCTCAATGATCTACTTAGAGTCAAGCATTCATTATTTCTGCTCGTAAGTACTATGCTAAAAATGATAATAATAATAATAATAATAATAATAATAATAATAATAATAATATAGCTCAGCAATGCAAATTAATAAGAGATCCCCCACCGTACTACAATTTTAAACCAGCTCCACTTAAAGAAAATGAAGATCATAAAATGTATTGGGACCAACAGCTGATAACCGATAGGACCATAGAACATAACAAACCCGACATAGCATGGTTTGTTAAAAAAGAACACAAGTCTATCTCATAGACATTGCTGTCCCACTCGACGCTAATATCCAAAAAACCGCAGTGGAAAAACGACTTAAATATCAAGATCTGGCATATAGTTTAAAAAGAATTTATAATCTCAAAGAAGTCGTAATAGTTCCATTAGTTATCAGCTGTAACGGACTTGTACATAAGGATTTTCAAAGAAACCTAAGAGAACTGAAAATGAATGAAAACGTAGTTAGTCAATGTGTCAAAGCTGTAATACTGGGTACAGTAACAATTGTACGAAAAGTACTTGGATAATGTCTTGATCGCTGGCCGTTCCGACAAAGGCCAACCGAAGTAATCGTGAAAAAAAAAATAAATAAATAAAAATAATAATAATAATAATAATAATAATAATAATCATAATAATAATAATAATAATAATAATAATATATCGGACGCGTCCCCGGGTGGCGGATAGGGGAAAGCCCTCACTGGCTCAGCCAGCGGGTAGATTGGAAATACATCCGTGGACCAAAACAGGAACACCACTGACGGGACCAGCACTCACGCCAGTGTGAAAACGTTGCTCCTGTAACAAAAAGTAAAACTAAGGGCGGTGTGGGGTTGCAGGCTGGCCCCTCTCGGAACCGCCCAGGTGTACGGCCTGTAGAAGGAGACAGTGAAGCAAGTGGCGCTGACCTTCGAGATGAAACCACAAGAACGGCTCGCACAATAGTAAGACATCCAGGAGATCTCACCACACAACCGCCCCAAGTGCTGCAGCGCCTTTACTGCTGACCACTAAGGCTGGTAAACCAAGAGTACGCATGAAATGGACAAATAATATGAATACATTTATAATGCGCCAATACTACATTATCACACGGCTAGAGACTGATCTCACCAACTACAGACAAGAGCTGCACTCAGCTTTTTGTCAACAATTCCCTAACCTGGATGTTATGGAACAAAGGATCGCCGACCAAAGGAGAACAATCATAACAAAACATCTCATTTCTCGGCCTAGACTGGACGAATTGAAAGCAGAAGCAGTAAACATAATGCGGCCCCTAAACGAAGACCCAGAAGACGTTCCAGAATTCGACAAAGGAGAAGACGCGTGCGCGCAGAATCTAAAGGAACCGCAAGTTATAATCGCAGTGCCAGTACCACCCAATGAGGAATTGGGAGAATCTCGTCAACTAGAAGAACTGAAGAATGAGTTTCAGAGGGCAATGCTGGAATTTGGCCATATGGCCCCGAATCTGAGACCTCGCATCCCGAAGCAAAATAGTTTCAGGAAAATAACAGCTGCCATAAATGGTATGGTATATGTTCTAGTTGCTTTTTGTTCTTAATCCATGTTTCCTCATTCTATCCATGATTCTATATATTTACGTATTCTAAGTTCTCTTCTATCAACGTATACGCTATTTATTCTATTATTTCTATGTTTCTATACGTTAAGGCGCCTTATTTTATTTCCTTATTTTATCTTATTCTATGTTTTATTATTTTATGTCTTCGTTTTTTCTATGTGGGGTGACATAGTACATTTTTATCGATAATTCCTTATTTATGTTCGCTTATTTTTAATCATTTAATCTATCTCTACGTATTTACATATTTTACATATTTTAACTATATGTATTCTCTATGTTTTGGGTCGACACTTTTGTGATGTATTCTCTTTAATATTACCTCATATCTTTAACTTTTAACTTATTTTCCTTTATTTCTATTACTACTCTAGTTTACTATCTTCTTATATACTGTCTATTTTTCCTTATAACCTTATATATGCCCATCTATGGCCTCTAATTTCATCTCCTAGGTCCTCATTTTGCCCAAGTGTCCGACTTATGATCTTCCCTATTAGGTACTTATCTGCGACAGTTGGCTGCAATATTTCCTATACGACCTGTATATCATTTCGTTATCTAGCAATTCCTTTATTTTAGTTCAATATTATAACTCTTTTACTCTCAATATTATCTCTTTTATTCTCCAATTTCTCTTTTAATTAAATGCCTGTGTGTTTTTTCTGTAACTTTCCCAGTAAGGTACTATCGTTAAACACTTGCATTTAAAATTATAACTTTTTCCCCTAGTTATATATCTCAATTTCTCATTTTCTTCCTTTAATGCCTACGTGTTTTTTCAATGATTTTCCCAATAAGGTACTGTCGTTAACACTTGCATTCGAAATTATAACTTCCTTCTTTAGTTACTCGAATCTGCAAAAAAAAATTTTTACGCCCATGTTTCTTTTCCCTCTACGATTTTCCCAATTAGGTACTTACTTATCGTGAACATGTGCGTTCTTCATCATCTCCTGTACTATCGTTCTCTACGCCACCTTCTTAGTTTCTTCATTTCTGTGTGTATTTGCTTAGTTTTTGGTTACTTCTTAATTACTTAGTTACATGTTCCTTCCTAGTTATTTTTTTTCGTTTTATGGTTTTTTCCTTTGGTCCAGTTCGAAGTACTCCCTTAGTGTATTGTTTCTATACAGTTTCTGGTTTCCTCTTATATTTAAATTCCTTTCTTCTAGTTTCTGTTACCGTATGAACCTTAGATAATAGTTTTATATGAATTTTTCTATGTTTGGCGATATCTCTATTATGCTTTTTATATACTTTCTATGAAACTCTATTTTCATTTCTTAGTTCCTCGTATATTTTGCTTTCCAACTATCTGACCGGTGAATTTCCCCTGTTTGGTACTTCTTCTGAGATAGTTAAGCTTAACAATTCTTTATACGCCTTGTATATACTTATTTCTTAGTATGTCCTTTATTTCCACGTTTCCTACTTCTTAAAAACGTCACCTTCCTTCTTCTGCTTTTTCTATTTGCTTGTTTCTTCGCCTAAGTGTTATTTTATCCATTATCTAAGGTATTTGTCAAAGATATTTGTGTTTTAAACTTGTAACTTTTTTTCACCAAAAAATGCTAGTAATATTTTCTCTACGTCGCCGTCGTCGTCCTTCCTAATGGCACTTCTCTTATATTTTTGTTGTATATTATCTGTCTTAAATTTTGCCATTCCCTCTTTTGTCTCCCGCATGATTAACTGAAAAATCACTTCTTCATTATGGTTCTCTTTGTCTTCTTGCTTTATGATATGAATTGGTGATGTCTTGGTCCCTGGATCCATCGTATGACTGTCTTTGAGCTTAATTTGTTTTATTGGTCTTTATTATGCAGTGCATATCCTCCGTCACCTGATGTCGAAGTGGAGCACAATCCTGCAGGCAAGCCATAACGGAGAACAGATAACATGACAGACCCAATAAGCATTAGAAGAGGAATTTTTCAAGGTGACAGCTTGAGCCCGCTGTGGTTTTGCAGGCCGTCGCTCCTTAACAGAACGGGTTATGGATTCCAACTAAAATGCGGAACAAGTAATCAACATGTCATCAACCACCTGTAGTACATGGACGACATCAAGTTGTACGGGCCGAATCAGAAAGAGATAAAAGAGCTACTCCACCTCACAGAAGCCTTTTCAAACGACATTAATATGTCTCGGTTTAGATAAATGCAAGACGCTCAGCATTAACCGGGGCAAGTTGGTCTCGAATGGTTTTGAGTTGGAAGGCGTGTAACTAATTAGTGATGCCGCTTTTTAATGAAGATCTAGCTCAGTCGCTAATTTGTAAAGATAGGGCAAAAGTTAATTTATTTAGTTTATTTGAGTATGAGAATCTTTGTCACTAAGGGTGTAAGTTGTCTCTTTCACTAACTATATTTTTTTATGATATTGTGGGCGCCAGAGCTCCCTGAGACAATGTAAATAAAAAATAAATATTAAAAAATCAAGAATTATATAGATAAGAACATTAAAAATTAATTCACGTCTTAAAGAACTCGATCGATCCTTTAATAAATCAAAGAATATATTTCTAAAAACAATATATATTAATTTAACAACTAATTTACAAGATGATGAGGTTTAACAAAAAAGATTAAAATCTATACAATCAGATGTAAATACAACTTATGAGGTTTTGCTTGGAATAAACTAACTAGCAATGTAAATGAGAATCAATGTAAACGATCAAAAAATTTAATGATAACAAGTTTGGTCTAAGCAGACGATCTTTCTTTTGAGAAAGATTACCTATTTCCTTCAATTATCTGTAACCATGCGATAACTTCGTTCAGCTATTTGTAATCATGCGATTGGTTAGGATCTCCACTGGAAACCTCTTCGCCTGTACCTAAGCTCACCCGCTATAGGCGTGTCCAGGTCTTACAGATAATCCTAGTTGGGACTCCTACTTGTTCGCACGGCAAAGCTGTAAATGGTGCCTTCGTTGCGTCAGACGCTCTCACCAAGATCGTTACATGAAAACAAAAATATATAGGTCTTAGACCAACTAATACTGTTTTTTAACTAATTATTCAGAGGAGTATCCTGTGGACCTCAGTTTGACATAGGAGGTTGAAAACTTGAAAATTTACTGGTTACAGTAGATATAATCAGAACTTAAATTATAATTTAAAGTTCAGCAAAATTGTAAATAACTATGATTAAATAACAATATAACTAATTACTGTTACTCAAGATACTTCCTTTCTTTACTTTGAGATATGAAATTCAAAGGGAATGATTATTGAAATTAGAAATTCAAAAGAAAATTATGAAAAAATTATGAAACTTGTCCAACAGTGGCTCTCGGCAACTTCAAATAGAAAATAACTAGATTTTTATAAAAAAATAGGAAAAACGAGGTATAACCTCTCTTAAAACAAGTCTAATGACTCCACATAAGTAATTGCTTTACTTAATCTATACCTAAATATGGCCCTTGGCACATAAACAATAATTTGACGTAAATTACGTATCAATTAATCAAAGATAGAGATAAGATAATTACTATCTAGCTTTGAGATAGGAACTCAGATAAACGATAAAGAAAAAAATAACCAGGTAAATTTACACACATGTGCTTAAACCTGTTTCATATGCAAATCAATGCCGGTACATTATTGATCGAACGTGACACGATAAGTGATAATAATTATAGTCTGATGTTACAAATAAACTGAATGATTAATGAAATAAGCCTGAAAAACTAGGATCAACAATACTACTAAAGAAAATTCAGCGAAATTCTACTCAAATTCAATTAACTACCTTTTACAGGTACATATAAAATTCACTTTGATAATCTCCCAGGTAACATTGTTCAATTTAAATGAAATATGTAAAATCATAAGAATGACCACTAAACCATGAAATAATTACGTTCTCTATATATTTGGATTAAACCATTATCAAATTACACGAAAAACGGTATTCAAACCTAAAGGTCACCATAAAAGATAAAGATTGTTGAAATCGCACTCGAAAGTGCAATATAAAAATGCTAAATTCTCGCTTTAGCTAAATATAAGTCAGTGAATTGGAAACAATTATTACTAATGTATTTAAAACATAAAAAGATTATTGAAAAATATGCGGGATGAATAAAATATTTTGAGATCAAAAACTAATACCACTTACCGTGCCAACGTCTGCACACAAGATGATATGACCTCCCTTTAAAAATTTGTACATTCTACCTATTTAAATTTTCAATGGCTTTGGATTGGGCAATTTAAAACACGTGACAACAGTTGTATGAAGCCCGGCGTCAAACTAAGGAAACATTCAACATACGCTAAATGTAGCAATCTATTGTAGATTACAGGCATTGAACAACACTCTACGTTCTTCAATTACCTATTACACGAGATAAGCCCGTTTCCGAACAGATGGCACTGCCTATAAATATACTAAACATTGAAAACCACTGATAAATAGTTAGAATTAATGGAGCGGAATAGACTGATATTTGATAACATATATATTCCGTTACAGGCGGAGAGCGCAAAGGGCCGTGGATAAAATGGATACATATACATATCTAAGACTCCTTCAGGCCATGCAACTCCAGCACAGGGATATTAAGGAGAGAGTGACAAGAGCGTATCGAGGGCGCCTCGCTGACATCCTGAGGATCAAGCTGAATGGTAAAAATACGTTCAAGGCAATTAACACCCTCGCCATGCCACTTATAACGTACACATTTGGTGGAATAAAACTGAACTGGAGAACATCATTATCAAAACCCGAAAAACCCTTACCAAATTTAGGACTCACCACCCCAGGTCGGCCGTAGAGAGAATAACACTGCCTTGTGAGGATGCACCAGAAACAAGTCAAAAGCCTACAGCGCCTCTTCAAGGAGAAGAACACACCTCTGCACAAAGCTGTCAACTTGGCGGATAAGAGATACACGTCTCTCGACCTTATGCATGCCGCCGACGTGGGGTTACCATCGGATGAAAACCATGTTGCTGGCAGGATTCAGGCGTGGACAGGAGAGCATCTGCATGGTCGCCATCCAAACGAGCTCAATCAGAAATATGTCGACAATGAGGCGTCGAACAAATGGTTGAGTCAAGTGGATCTTTTTCCCGAGACCGAAGGCTTTATGATCGCGATACAGGATCAAGTGATAGCAACAAAAAACTACCGCAAATCATCTTGAGGAAACCTGGACTAGACGATGTGTGCAGGAGATGCGGCGAAACTTCAAAACAATACAACACATTACTGCAGCGACCGACCCGACTGCCTACATACAGCGACACGATCAGGTTGCTGGCATTATTCACCAATAGCTAACAGCTCGACACAAGTTGAAAAACGATTCCTGCCCTTATTATAAATATCAGCCTGCGAACGTCTTAGAGAACAATGACCATCGACTCTACTGGAATAGGAGCATCATCATGGATAAGACAGTCGCACACAACCGGCCGGATATCACCCTCACTGATAAAATTAATGACACTACCCTCCTCATTGACATCTCTGTGCCTAATTCCCACAATTTGATGTCTACATGGCAAGAAAAAAATACGAAGTACAGACGACTAGCGGAGGAAGTCAAGGTGATGTGGAAGCAGAGAAAGGTGCATATCATTCCCGTAGTTATATCAGCAACCGGAGTTATCCCAAAAAGACTCAGTGAAAGCCTACTGAAACTTCAACTCCATCCTCAAACCTACATACCTCCAGAAGTCGGTGATTCTTCAAACTTGTTCAATGGTTAGAAGGCATTTTAACATGTAATCCCAATAGCGGTACAGACTTGTCGTGGACCGTCTCTACTAGGAACTCCATCTTTAATTGGATGAGAAACAACAAATTAAAAAAAAAAAAAATAATAATAATAATAATAATAATAATAATAATAATAATAATAATAATAATATTTATTGTCTAACAGATTAACATCCATTTATAAGACAATTTTTACTTACAATTATGTTTAAAAACTAATTACATATGATGCAACATATTCAATATGAAAATAAAAAGAAAACAAATTCAAAACAAGAAAAGCAACAATCACAGTGCAGTATGCAGAAGTTTACTCTTTACTCCACTTATGAACTGATCGAGACAAATAGTTAATATCAATATCACCACAAGACTTGTTATAAACACTCATGGCCAAATGTAGAGGCGTTTTAATTAAAAAATTAGTTGATGGTTTTAAAAACTCCATTCTACTTGAAGACCAGAAATTTAAAGAATTTTCGCTTTGCAATAAACTTATTAAAAATTGGATGCCAAATGAGAGTACAGTACTGCAAACCTTTTCGAACCAAAGAAAAATATAATGTTTTCAATGCATTAATTCTGTTGAAACAATCGGAATTTCTAGTAATAAAGCCCAACATTTTCAAGGCCTTTTTACAAATCTGATCAATATGAGTTACAAGGGAAAGTTTAGTATCAAATGTCACACCTAAGTCCTTAAAGGTATTACAGCTTCACTTAAAGCCCCAGATTATACGGTAAATTAATAGAAATTAGCTTATTGGAATAAGTCGCAGCGAACCATTTCGAACTATTTAAGGGTAAATTATTTCTTTCACTACTAGTGTTGAACTGCAATCAAGCCTTCCTGCAATGTTACACAATCACAGTGATCCTTATTAACCCTGAACAGCCTCAAATCATCGACACACATAGTAGTAGATTGCTTGAGACGCCATAACCTATATCATCGATAAATAATAGAAAAATCAGAGGAGCAAGATTGCTGCCTTGGGGTGCAGCACTTGTTGCTCTGTACTTGTTAGATTTGTGACCCCGAACCTCAACTTATTGCAAACGATCACTCAAGTAATATTCAAAAAACAGCATCAAGCTATCACTACGACCCAATTCACTCAGCTTACCCAGCAATATACAATGGTCCACATGATTGAATACTTGAGACCCGTCATCATTGCCCCGCCTACAGCATGCATGAAACAGGCTAAGTTGGTGGCAGTACTCCGGCCATTGAAGAACCCATGTTGATTTGAAGAAATTATATGTCTAAACTTATATACCTATGACTATATTTTCATACAAGGACATCTCTGCCAATATAGACACCGGACTGTATTAGACATTTTACTGACATTACCCTTCTAAAACACCGGAGTTATTCGTGGTCCCTTGACAGTTGGGACTGTATTTAATTGCATTGAGAGATTGAAAATAAATGACAATAGCTTAAGCAAAGCAGGAGCACAATTTCACATTTTAATTAAAGAAAATATAATTATTTGTTTTTTTACAACAAAAAATGCCAATATTGATTGGTATTTTATTTACGATCGAGATTCATTGGAATAGAACGGAACTTTAGGAGACACTTCAGTTTACATTTAAAAGACATAAAACTTAAAATTTAAATTTATTAACGGGGGAACATTAATGTCTTTGCCCTGGAACCTCAAGTCATATTGTTACGCCACTGGAAGAATTATGCATCAATGTAATTTTCTGCTAATTAAAATATATGCGATTTTACTTAATACGCTAATGACTTTATGTTTTTTTCCTTAAAAAAGAATTATTTAACTATAAATTATATTTCTTGGTCTCTTTTTACAAACGATAGACTGGGTATATGTAGTTAGTTCCTGCCTCTTAAATGTAAATTTATTGCGTAGTATTAAAATTTAAGACATTTTGCATATTAAAAATAATCCGCTAGATATATTATAAGCCTTACTAAAAATGTTAAATTAATAACTGAAGGTCACGAAGTGCATATCTAATACAATGCTAAATTGCATTGCAGACACACCCATCTAAAGAAAATTGCAATATCATATAGATTATCTGTTAGTATTAAGTTATAATTCAATGAAAATAGATCCGTGGTGGAAGTTCTTAAGATGAAATTATTGGTATGGCTTTTATTATCAATTGTTATTTTCCTGAATTTATACATTAGACAATATTTTTAGTACTTATTTTTTTGGTTTATGATACAATAAATCAATAAATTAAGATTCATTTAGGATATTAATTTTAGTCAAGTGTGTATAATTTGGGGAGCCTTAAACTGTAGTTTTAAAACAAAATTATTTTCCCATATCATTATTTATGCGAATATTTTTGTACTATTACTTTATTATTTTAGTCGTAAGCATATATTTAGACATAAATACTTCCAGTGCAAAGATAATAAATTATAAAGAAAACATTAAACTTAATATAAATGTAATATTTGTATCTCAAATAAGAATGAAAGAAATATGCTTTACTAACGAAATTTCCAGTGATTATTTATTGCCTGGTGTTTATTTTACATTTTTTAGTTTTTTTCATAAATCATAATTATGTATAATAATTAAAAATTAATATTTTTGTTGAGTATTTAAGAAAATCTTTCTTGCGCACGGACGGAGCCGCGAAAAAAACAAGTTTTTTGCTTGCGAATTTATCAGCAAAAATGCTTTTTTGTAATGACTCCTACTCCATAATGTTATCTTCACAAATTTATAGAGCGAAGAAAATGGTAAATAAGGATCAAAGTGCTTATAATTATTACCTACAGACATTCTTAATTTTTAGATCATCCATAAATATGGATTACAGAAATCTCTAAACGGGGTTTTCCTCACCTGGTTCCAATCCATATCTGAGTTATTTATTATAAATAAATGACGTTGAACTAAATAGATCTGTCAAAAAGCTAAAAGCGTTTTTAGGCATACTTATTACAATAGGATATCAGGTTTTAAGGGCGATTTGTACAAATTGGTCTAAAAAAGTTTTTTTTGTCCCTAAAAACCTCTAAAGGGATTTATGCAAAATTGCAGCTTTTTACACCCAAGTGTTTTATAATTTTTTAAATAAAATGTACAAAAATATCTTTTGCAATACGTAACTGAAGAGGGTCATTTTAGTTCCTATTTTTACGTACTAAAGCAGTACTTTTAATTCCTCAGGGAATAAACAATCTCTTCGTCTGATTTTGGCATATAAAGTGACACTTTTCGTAACTAAGTTTCAAAAGGTTTTACTTTATGTAACTAGTTACGAAATGTAGCTAGTTGCACCAAGTTCTTTCTACTCAAGGTACCTACTTGATTTTGAAGATATTAAAAATAATAATTTATTATGTTCATTTTGTGTGACTCATGTTCTATTTCAAGATCTTTCGTAACTGGTTATAGCTATTAATTCTTCTAGAATCACTTAATTCTACAGGGATTAAAAATGGTTTTAATTCCGCTAATAACTATTCATGTAGTCAGTTACGAAAAATCTTATTTTGTGTAATGATCGGTTTTTGGCGATACGAGTGCAGCGACATTTCACACAAAAAAACGAGCTACACAAAATGGTCTTTTGTGAAGTGTTTAAAGCCAATTTTTTCTAATTTTGAAAATTTCAGAGCCTTCTGAAGATAATAAAATACATTTTTTCATATTTTCAAAATCAAGTAGATACCTCGTGTACTTTGTGCAACCACTAGTACAAAGTTTTATTTTTAGCAACTGGTCACAGAGTAAAAATTTTCAAAATTCCTGCCAGTTATGATGTATACAAATTTCGACATATGAAAACTTTTACTGAGATATTGTGTTTCTTTATACAGGGTGGTTATCTATATTTTGACCCATTTTGATCTTAAATAACTCGCAAACGAAAAAAGCTATCGAGTTGCGGTTTTCACTGAATAATTTTATTTTGCTGAAAGTTTTTTTTGAAGTATATGCCATCTAATTTTGACAGCCGGAAGTACCAAAAACAAAATGGCCGAATTTTAGGTATATGACAACTTTGTTATTTTAAATAGAACACCCTGTATATTTTGTCAAAATCTTAAGGCTTGTTCCTTTCCATTTTCAAAAATGTATAACAAGTTACAGTTATTTTTTAAAATAGTGGATTTATTGAGCTACAAAATACGTACTGCATATCGATAAAAATTTCTCGGTTAATGTTATTTTTTGAGAAGTCGGCTATGGAAACAAATTCACATTATCCCATAAATGTCAGTGTCGATCAGGGACGAAGTAGAAGTGTAAAATGTTCTCTTTGAGTACAAATGGAAAGTGTGTGATAATGTTTGCAGAAACCCAGTCAATAATAACAACTCAAAGAAGATGTAGGAATATGTTTAATAAAACTCCACCCACAAAAACGCAATTAAAACCTGGTACAGAAAATTTTGGAATACAGGATTTCTAACAAGTAGGAAATGAACAGTAAACGATGAAAATGTACTAAACAAGACAATACAAGTTATGGTGGTAACCGAAGAACATCCAAGTTTATCAACATATCGATAAAGATGTAAAAATTACTAACTAATTAAATTTATATAAACATTGATAATAAACCAAAAACTACGCTTAAAAAAAATCACGACTGCAAATGTTCGAAGTGTCTTCCACCAACTTAAATGCATTTACCCAAGCTAGTAAGTAACAAACCTATTAAAACTATGGACTAAATATTCTTCTGGAATGTTGTCTATCATGTTGCGGATATTTGCTTTTAAGTGCTCTAACGTTTGTGGTAGTGGATTATAGCATTTGTACTTTTACATACCCCCATCTGAAACAGTTAGGTCCGGGGAACGAGGAGCCCATGGAATAGGACCTCCTCTTCCAATGCACCTGTTTTCAAAGACGTTTATTAGTGCATTTCTGGTAGTTAATGCATAGTGGGGTGTAGCTCCATCTTGTTGAAAGTACACTGAATTCAATATATTTTCCTGCTGTAATTGAGGATAAAAAAAATCCAGAATATCGACATATGTACGGGAATTTACAATTGGATATCCAAAAAAGGCACATAAATTTTTTCCTTGGACACACCACACCAAACTGTAACCTTTGGCGAATCTCGGACGTGTTCACGAAATTATCTGGGATTCTCTTCTGCCCATATTCTGCAATTATGCTTATTAACTTTTCCATTTATATGGAAAGTGTCCTCGTCAGACATTATTAGTCTTTCCAAAAAATGTCGGTTTGTTCTTATTAAATTTTGTAAGGTTTGGCATAATTGTACTCTTTTTGGAAAATCCGTTTCTTTAATTTCTTCTAAAATTTGTATCTTATATGGCTTTAGTTTGAGAACTTTTGACATGGTGTTTTGCACTGTGCAACGAGGAATTTCTGCAGAACTTGCGATTTTTCTTGTTGATAGGCTTGGATGTTCTTCGGTTACCTCCATATCTTGTATTGTCTTGTTTAGTAAATTTTCATGGTTTGCTGTTCGCTTCCTACGTGTTAAAGATCCTGTATTCCAAAATTTTCTGTACCAGATTTTAATTGCGTTTTTGTGGGTGGAGTTTTATTAAACATATTTTTAAATCTTCTTTGAGTTTTTATTATTGATTGGGTTTCTGCAAACATTATCACACACTTCCCCTTTTCACTCAAAGAGAAGATTTTACAGTTCTACTTCGAAAGAATGTGTCAAAAGTGATCGACACTGACATTTAAGGGATAATGTGAATTTGTTTCCATAACCGACTCCTCAAACAATAACATTAACCGCGAAATTTTTATCGATATGCAGTCAATAAAACCACTATTTTAAAAAATAACTATAACTTGTAATACATTTTTGACAAGGGGAAGGAACAAGCCTTAAAATTTTGAGAAAATATACAAGGTGTTGCATTTAAAATAACAAAGTTGTCCTATACCTAAAATTCGACCATTTTGTTTTCGGCAAAATAAAATGACATATTTCAAAAAAAACTTTCAGTAAAACAAAATTATTAAGTGACACTGCTCGATAGCTTTTTTCGTTTACGAGTTATTTAAGATCGAAATTGGTCAAAATATGGATAACCACCCTGTATAAAATTCTCGAAGATTTTGAAAAAATTTCTGGATTTAGATATGACTATTTCACTAGAGTGTTTTTTACTGGTAAAATGTCATAGCAACTGCTCGTTTCCCACTGACAAAACTACTACTTGCCCGTTAATTGAGTGGTTTTTTAGCGACAAAACTATGACAGGTCTATCAGAAAGGTGTCTGGTATAACTATTATTGTGAGTTTGACAAACGTCATTAAAGCGTCTTTTTAGTAAGCTTCTGTTTGTTAATAGTTTTTCTCGTGAAATAGTCATGACGAATACCACTCGAGAAAAAATTGTGTAGGCAAAATTATTCTCAAGGTTTTATTCAAGTTTGTTGCTTTTCGGCAATTTCGCTCATGACATTTTTGACAAAATCACTCGCCTGACGGCTCGTGATTTTGATACCAACAATATCATTCGCGAAATTGCCAAGCAACAAACTTTCATACCTTTCGAAAATTTTGCCGACAAAATTTTTTCTCTTGTGATATTATATATGAAAAACAACTCGTTTTTTGTTTAAAACTTTTAATTTATATTTAGATCGTCAGTAAAACAGAGCTTTATCCACAATACCGAAACAGAATTTTTGCACTCGACGCGCGTTTCGTTAACCATGTTAGCATCATCATCAAATGTCAACATTTTTCATCGCAGTAGTTCCTACAACCACGTTAACAGATGCTAACATATATTTTTTTTTAATACAGGTTGTTGTATCTATCCAACCGCTTCTGATAGATTCTAGTAAAATTAACAATATTTTTGCCGGAATGTTTACAACAAAATTCCTATCCGTCTTGTTTTCGGTATTTTTAAACTGAGTGACCCAAATCAGTTACATCATGCACCGTCAACTGAACAAACTCCTTACTTCTGCAGCTAACTGCAACTCCAAAAATAATAGCTACTTTTATCACTAAAAACTGGTTGTCTGAAGCAGCAATTGAAAATTTGTCAACCTGGTCCCCTGTTAATAACTAACTACCTTAGCAGGTACCTGCGACACCAAAAATAATAGCTACCTTTATCATTAGAAACTGGTTGACTGAAGCAGCCATTAAAATTTTGTCATTGGTCCCCTGTTAATATCTTTTTTTTGGCTTATATCCTTCATTTCTTCTTTTCAGCAGGGCTTGTGAAATTTGCGGATACCCATATTATTTTTACGTTGGGCATGGTCTTCAGCGTGGAATAATGCGCACAAAGCTTTGAAGGAGAGGTAGTCTTAGATTTCCTTGTGGAAAACACGAGTAGAGCAGCTTCGTTGACATTTTCCACTTTTCGTTCACACAAATACGTCATAGGGCACTTCATATATTTTCCTTGATTTTATCGGCAAAATACCTTCTAACGCCATTTCAGCTTGTTTTTCAAATCAAAAGTTTCCATTTCGACTGTGATTACAAAACTAATGGCACTGATAACTTGTTTTTTCTTCAAACGTCAGTAAATCCGTCATTACTCGACTGTATAGGCGGCCGTGAAGTTTCGTTTTTCCTCCGCCGGAGCTTTACTTTTCACTTTTTCGCCGGCGGAGGTAAAAGTGTTGTCATAGCAACATAGATACAATACAAACAGACAACAAAATAAGCGTCAACAACTCAAGATTTATTAAACTATAATTTGTATTTATCACTCAAATTGTGACTGCATTTCTAAGAATCACTAATTTAGGAACAAATTGGTTATTATTTAATCGAACTTACTCAATAACTGCTTATCAATACCGAATTAAAACGCAATCGGAGATGCAATCTTAAAAAAATAATTATTGTTGACAGTGTCCACTGACAGCTTTATGTGACATTACTATAGCAACAACCTGTGCCTATTCACCGACACCGGTCTAAGCCACCTTGCGAACCCACTTATCTTTAATAATAATTATTATTACTATTAAAACGAGATGTTTTTGCATTAATTTGTCGACATTTGAAGAAAAAACAGCATATTTTATTTGGAGGAAAAGTTACTTTTCATGGCTTGCTCTCTATTACCAGCCTCACTCCGTTCGGCTGTTAAACACAAGCGCGCCATGAAAAGTATCACTTTTCCTCCATATAAAATAATATACTATATTATACTGCAACTAAGCCTTTTAAAGTAGACTATAGTAAAATATTCAACTGGTCCTTGCATTAAATTGTCATATTATCAGGAGTTTTTAAGTTTATAACTACATATTCCTAATTTAAGTAATAATATTCCTGGAAGTATAAAAATTATGTATATACTGCAGGACTAAAGTGTCTAAATCTCTTAAATGACTCACTTTAGTACCTATAATATACTATTATCTTCCGCCGGGAGGCATGCCAATGACGTTCTGACATAAATAGACAGTTGACGTTTGAAACACTGGGAAAAATAGAACTTTTCTCCCTTGTAACGTAAATAAATATATTCTATAAAAACGTTGACAACCTATCCAAAAAGTCAAAAATTAACGTCACACGATATAAAGAATTATTTATGAATAATATTTTATGAACTTTATTGCAATTAAAAAATTATGTGCCTCACCTTTTTAAGCGCACAACTGAAGTGAAAGAGATGTTAGGAATTGAGTCTTTATTTTTTTAAGCTTTTTTTCCTTAACTTTTGCCCCCCGGTTTCGACACTTTTTTAAATATTTTCTTTTGTTTTTTTTTAATTTTTTATATTTTCATAAAGCATTTTTTTTTTCGTTATTGCCATCGCCCTCGCAACTCAACTTCTTCGCCTTTTTTTCGCCAAAAACCACTATTTCCTAACTTTTTTTTTATGCAGTGACCAATCGCAGTTCAAAGTAGTGGCCCTTAGTATTATTAGAGAAAAAAACTAAAAACGTCTGGGCGTAAGGTACCTTGACCAAATATGGGCACTGTCACAATAATTATGGACATCCCCTTCAAAATACCAGTCCACTAAATTTCAGCGCTCATATTATACTTTAAACCTAACGTATCCGATCTTTCAACCATTGTGTTCCTTGTGTTCAATCAACCTAAAGTGTTCTGTTACACACAACAGAACACTTTAGGTTGAACATAAGGAAAATAAATCAATTTGGTTTTGTTGATTATCGAAAATATATAATTGTTTTTAAATTTGCAATACATTGTTTTGGGAAAAGTATGTGCTTTTTAGAAAAAAAACTTGCAGCTTATAGTAACCGTTCCAAATACGGGCATCGTAGGCATGACCTGATACAGGCAATCTGGCAATACTATATTGCGAATCTACTTTGCTCTAGATGTGATAACGTTTTATAATTGTTCAATTATTACCTCTTAAGTTCGAATTAAATAAAAATTTTACTATTTAATTAAACAACATATTATTTAGCAATAGGCTCGTTCCGTTTTCATAAAAAAAACTTATTTTTTTTTTAAATAATTTAGTCATAGAACTTAAACAAACTAAAAAAAATACTACATTCACGAATTTTTGAAAGATACAACTACTTAGATTGCTAAGTGTTGATTGTTTTTCTATTTTATATTGTTTGTGGTAACATTTATTAAATCCGGCTTACCTTTACCATAATAAGCAATTGTTTAACGTTATTGGTTGGAACTGAATAAAAGTATTTTTGATGCAATAACTTACATTTTCAGTTAAAATTAAAGCAGTTTCCTCAGGGACGGCTGGTACATAAGAACTGCAGAGCTGCAGAACCACCAAAATTTTGAAGAAGCTACTTGACTAATTTCTTATCCTTACACTAAATAATTAACGATTCCTCAAAATAATAATGTAAAATTAATGCACCCAATTTTCGGCCGGGAATACTATTATATATGCCATCTCCGCTGATATACACTGCGAGCACGCCGCCGACGCCGGCCGGTGTATGCTCTAGACGGACTACAGTTCACCAGTAAATTTAATATAATTTCCTGGCGACGATATGTGAATGTCCTTATCTGGACTGCTATTATTCGTGCACAGCTATTCTTCTCAACCTAAAGAATGATACAGTTGTCAATTCGCAGATATGAACTATTGAATTTTAATAGGGAAAATTTCGCAGTTATTTAGCTGCATTCGTGACAGTACTTGCCGGTTTTTACAAATATAAGCTCGCGCGCGTTTTATATAGCTAATTTGAAGAGACAATTATTAATTAATTGATGTGTCTAGATTGCTGTAGTATCGTTTTTGTTTCTTCTTATTGTTAGTAGGTTGCTGTGTGGGATAGACTGTAGACTTTCATAAAAATGGATGTAGTGCATAATTTAGTGAACGTTAAAAGATTTTTTAAATACACTTAGGTACGAGAAAAAACTTGAATTGAAAAGTAGAGGTAGGCCATTGCCAGGTATTTCTATTGAGATAGGCGGTGTTAGCAGAGGAAAACATTACACAGGTCACTTTAATAAAGAGATTTATTCTCGAAATGACTGGATTTGTGGATGCAATAAAAAAGCCCTTTTTTGCTTTCCATGTGTAGTTTTCGGAGATGATAAGAAAAGGTCGGAGACAGGTGTAAGAGACTTGGTACATTTAACGGAAAAAATAATGAAACATGAAAATTCGAACAATCATATTCAAAATGCTATGGAATATGCTTTATTAGGTACAGTTAACCAGCCCCGTCTCCAGGGGTGAAGTAGGGAGGCGGCCGATTTTTAGGGGCGGCCATTTTTATTTTTCTATGAAGTTTTAATTTGTTTGTCTGCAACACGATAAACACTCTCGCAATGAATACCTATACATATTTAATTTTTTTACTGAAATGTTTAATCTAAAAACCCGTACGAAAAAAAATAGGTAAATTATTTACAAATTTAATGCCGCCCGCAGCGTTCTTTTAACACGACACAAAATAATTTTCTAATGAACCTAAGTCTTGAACTTAATAAGGTTGACTTAAGTTTAAATAAGTGGGGACATGAAAAAGTATAATGTATTATTTAATAGTTAACTCGCTAGTCAATATGAGAATTTAAAAATGTTATTAAAATTTTCCTAGTTTCATTCGGTACCTTTTTATACAAATAAATAGTATCGTTATTTGGTATTCAGCTAAATCAGTGGAAGCCAGTGAGGTAAGGCGCTAGGGCGCCCCCTCCCTACTTGGATAATTAAATATTTAAAGTAGTTTTTGACAAGGATTTTGTTGATCGTATCAAAAAAAAAGGGAAAATGAAATATTTTTGCTGGGCGAATTTCTAATTCATCAGTTTACGCCGTTTGACCTTGAAAATTGTTAGCCCCTCCGGCCCCTTTCCCCAAGTATATAGGTACAAATATTTCGATTTTGCCTCCCCTGAGCAGCACTGCCTCTTTAACAAGTCACGAGCCGCCACTGAGTTTCCTTATATTTCATTTGAGTCACTTTGTCATAGGGTGCCGATCTTCGCACACACAACGCTCGTCGAGCGCCATAGGATCTCCCTGGCGGAATGTAAAATACGAGAATATTGTTATTGTGATATCTTTGTTAGTTTACAAGCAAAAAATATGGGATTTGCTCTATTACCTTGTCAAGACATAAGCGAAACTTGTATGAAGAATATTTCTTTTTCAATTAGGCCTTCCATTTTTATTAATTGAGTGGCACATTTAAAAATACTACTTTTCATAATACCTCCCTGAAAACTATCATTTTCGACGTCTCTGTAGAGCAAAGAGAGTAAGTCTTTCCGGTGCGACCGCACGGGAAACGTTTTCCCGATCCCTAATTAGGGAGCGGGAAAAGTTTTCCCGCTCCCTAATTTTAAGCGCTAAATTTGCAGTTATTTAGTCACAAAATAAGCATAAAGTATAATAAATTGGGTTGAAATTATACAGCGATGCAGTCTACAAAATTAATCTAGTACATTTTAGCGTCAATAGTCTAATTTTAAGTAAAATTATTTTATTTGTTCTGACCTTACTTGTCACAAATACATCCAAATTCGCTGCCCGTTCAATTACAACAAAGCATACAAACACATTTCCATAGCAACGCTTGATGACTATTAGATAAATACCTGTGTCTTGCTTGTCTTGCAAGTTTGACGTTTTGCTTACATTTTAATGCAAAATTTATTATGACATGACTTTGGATACGTAAAATTATAATAATTTTATGTTTATGTTTTGATTTCAGAGAGGTATTATGAAAAATATCGTTCATTACACGGCCAGAAACAGCTTTTCCGGTGCTTGCACGACTTCTGGTTTGAGGCGTATCGCACCGGAAAAGCCTAGTTTCCGGACTGGTAATGAAATATACAATTTTAACCAAATCCGGTACGATATGTGTATGGCTAGGGCGTTTAAGTTTAAGAAGTTTCACTTCAGATATGCGCACATAGTGCACACGCTTTTTTTGAAAACAGTACCTAATAAATGACGCTTAAAACTTTTTTATATGCAAATCGGTAACTAAAATATATGAAAATATGAACTAAATAACTTACTTATCTTTAAAATGTTGCTTTTTGTAATTGTTATCCTGAATTTATGGGTGCACCTTAATGGGACTCTAAATGGATAACTACTTTTAAAACTTGAATTCGGTCAAAGGGGAATTAAGAAATGTTGACTTTTACAAAGTGTGACTTTGATATTTTCACTATATACAAGAAGATAATGAAGGGCGTACTAAGTAGATAATGTCGGTTTGAAAGTGATGCAATAACTTTGAAATCTGTAGCAAATGTAAAACATCGGTTTATAAGCACTGAAATATTTGGTTTCGTATTATTTTGCATATTTAGAAACTTAGCCGTTGGCTACCACAAAAAATTGAAAAGAAAAGAGGTTAAGCTAATTAAGCTTTACTTATGGCTACTCTTACAAAGTGTTGCGAAACTTGGACTTATTGTTTAGCGTTTGATGTAAGGTCAACTGTGCCTTAACCCTTTGTGGCCTGAATTTTTTTACGTTTTTTCAAAAGTGTTATTTTTGAAGATTTTTTAAAATTTACTATTTAAATGGGTAAATAAAACTTATATATAACTCAAAAAACAGGTTTTATTATATAGAAAAAACACAAAGATGTGGTTCCACTATGGAACCACTAGGAACTTAAGTGAATGAATAATTTTTTATGGAATGCGTAAAAACAGTTAAACAAAGTCCAACTTGACACGTACTGCAAATCCATCTAGTACGATATGGTTTTGATCTGGTATTGCATCGTGCCATTGATTCGTCCACTGTTTGATTTTCTTGTGGCTTATAAGAATTTAAAAATGTGTGCGATAATACTTCTAGCAAAGGTCTAATTTTATACAGCTTATCATAGCCATGTTCATCTCTTTTAG
>JAEQML010053898.1:0-39322 GCA_016904865.1 Pissodes strobi
TTTAACGATACAACGGTTGACGGGAATTGGCTTAACCCTTAAGTCAGCGTAAACAAAACAAAGGTCAAGATTTGAAAGTGGCAATGTCTTTATGGCTATAGATTAAGTGCATGTTCTGCGTCTCAACCCATTCCACAATCTTGAGCCCATTTGAGTCGTTATGCCTATACTTCCAATCAGTATGGTGGCGGTTAAAATCGCCTGCTATTAAGGTAGGATGGGTGACGGGTGGAGGCTGGTTGGCTGGCAAGGAGATGGCTGGGGGTTTGTATTCGTTAATGATATTTAAATCACCCACTCTTATAGTTGTATTATGGATATTTTCGTTATCAGAAGTAGAGACAAGCTCCACATTATCAATATTGGTCCTTGCATATGTAGCTGTACCATAACATGGGTGGTATGTTGCTCCAATCAACTTGTACCCTGCAATTTTTCATCTCAACTGGAGCTGTGTTTCGTCTGCAGTGTATTTCCCGTATTAAGAGGATGTTAAAATCATTGTCTAAGAGAAGTTTTTATAAACAGTCGCTCTTCGATCAGCTTATATTTTCTATATTAAATTGGCAGATCCACAAGATTGGTTCCACGGTCTTTGTCCTTTGGCCTTGAAAAAGGTCATTTGTTTGTTTCACATTCATGTGTGTCAGGATATCCAAGAGGTCGTTAGACAGTCCGGATTGCCTAGTTCTCTAACTCTTTAGCCGTTATATAACGTTGCCCAGGGTGTACCACGAGGAGGCGGGTTAGAATTACACCCCATATAAATGTTAGATCTGTTACGTGAATAGAAATTTACTTAAATAATTTTTTATTATAGGTGCTTACTGCATCTTGGACGCATTCTAAAGGTCGATTCGCATTAAGCGCTCAGGTCTCGGTTCGCTCACCGTTCGGTCACAATCAAGAATTTTATATACTATTCACATTGAGCGATCAACACCCAGTTTAGTGTAAATTAGAACCTTGGCCTTGCGTTAATTTAATATCAAAAATGTTTAAAAAGTTCGCAAATGCTGATTTAGCTATTATTGCTATATGTTTGGATGATAAAGAGGACGAAAACCGGGACGAAAACGAAAAACCAGCAGAATTTTGAAAAAGCGAAAAACGGAAGGAGAATTGTTCACTCTGTATAGAGGTCTTGTAGATGATGAAACTAGATTTTATCAATATTTTCGTATGACCAAACATACTTTTCAATACATTTTGAATAAAATTTCAACTGATCTAACGAAACAAAATAGTACATTTCGTGAGGCCATTTCACCAATAGAGAAGTTAGCTGTTTGCTTAAGGTAAGTCAAAACACAAAATTATTTTTAGAAAATAACCTCATGAAGTACATGCATGATTGTATTTATTGATATTTCGACTCGCTTGAAGCTTCTAAAAAACATTTTCTGTTTTGGTAGTAATACCTTTATTAATGCGCCGTTCTTATTACAAACCGACCTACATTATGAAGTTAACAAAAAAAAACATAATTGGAAAGTTGATTTTACCTATAGGGGTGTATCAGGAGGAACATTTTCATAGTTCGATGATGCGGAGGATAGGGGTGTGGGTACAGTTTGTGATTGCGAATATGAGGAATGTGATGGAGGACGGCTTTGATTTACATAATTACCATTGAAACCTGAAGTAGAATGAAAATTTCGAGGAGGATTATTATAGTCTGATACTGAATTGTTTTCAAAATGATGATATTGACTTCCAGAGGTCTGATTATTAGCACTTGCGGCAAATAATATTTCCGTTCAATTTCTGACACTATATTAAAAATACTAGTTTTTACCGTATGAAAATCCGCAGATGAAAAAGAGCATGCAGTGGCCTTAATACTGTCAAAAAATAAATCTACAGAGTCTTTTTCTTTTGTCTCTTCAAGACTGTTTTGACTTATAAAATAATTTATGAGTGTTGAACTCGCAGATTCTGTGCTTGGAGGATTTTTCCTGGGTAATATTTTCTTTTTAATATTCTTTTGAACAACTTCTCTGGGCGCTGCAGGAACATCATTTATCTCAGCCTCAGCCTGCTGTTCATCGTTACCGTCAATGTTCTCCTCATCTGTTCCATTGTCCATCTGTAGTGAAGATCCCCGGGCCTTATCCTTCCAAGTTTATATGTTGTCTCTATCGCCCTCCGAGCGATAGAGCCTACCAAAGCTTTTTTTCAACACTAGCTACTACTTTTGACTCAATACAGGTTGATCACCCCAGTTCAGAAATAATCGTTCTGGGAGACTTCAATGCCCACAACAGCAACTGGCTCAAACATCACAACAAGACCGACAACGAAGGTAGAGAGGCTGAAGCATTCGCCATCAGCTGCGGGCTTACTCAAATTGTAGACGAACCAACTCGAATCTCAGAGAGGGGCGAATTCGCCGCCCTCCTGGATCTGTTTCTAACCACCAATCCTTACCAGTACACAGTTACAGTTGGTCCGCCATTAGGTACTTCCGACCACAAACTTATTACAACGGTTTGTGAATTGCCACTAATAGAGAAGGATCCACCATTGCCTCGCAAAATCTGGCATTACAATTCTGCAAACTGGGACGATCTAAGGGAATTCTACCTAGATTTTCCTTGACTCGACGTCTGCTTTGGCGCTGACGACCCGTCAGTCTGCTGCGAAAAGATCACGCAAGTAATCTCCTCAGGAATGGAAGCATACATCCCAAATTCCATCAAGTTACCATCCAAAGGAAAGCCCTGGTTCGACAGAAGATGCGAAAGAGCTGTGGGTAGGAAACAGCAAGCCTACAAGTACTGGCAGCAAAATCAGACCGCTGAAAATGCTAGCGTGTTATCGACGAAACTAAGGACAAACACAATCAAAGGATTAGGAATAAACTTTTGCAATGCCCCAGTGGCTCCAGGAATTTCTGGTCGGTAGCAAAGGCAGTAAGTAACAACTTTACAGAAACGTCTCTCCCACCTTTGACAGACGAACGTGGCATCACGGCGACTACAGCCAAGGAAAAAGCAAACATGCTCCCCAAAATGTTTTCTTCGCACTCTACCTTAAACGTCCCCCAAGGCAAGACTCTCCCCACCATATCGAACATCAACACTACCATGGCAGAAGTCAAATTTCATCACCGTGATATTCGTAAAATCCTTAAAAATCTAGATACGCAAAAGGCATCAGGACCGGACGGAATACCTGCCATCGTGTTAAAGAACTGCGCCAACGAACTAACACCCGTTTTTTCCAGGCTTTTTTCTCTGTCTTAAGGAAAAGGGATTTACCCATCTTCTTGGAAAGTCGCTCGAGTGCAACCTGTTCCAAAAAAAGGCAAGAAAACCACGCCCTCAAACTATCGTCCAATTGCCTTGTTTCCAATAATCTCCAAAGTCATGGAACGTATAGTCAATCAGCAACTACTCAAGTACCTCGAGAACAACAAAATAATCAGCGATAATCAATACGGCTTTCGCAAAGAGAGATCGACAGGAGATATATTGGCCTATGTCACTCATATATGGAGTAGGGCAACTGAGAACTACGGAGAGTCTCGAGCGATTGCGTTGGATATTTCAAAGGCATTCGACAGAGTTTGGCATGACGGACTGCTCAACAAACTACCGTCCTTCGGACTGCCTGCCTCTCTCTGCAGCTGGCTTGCCAGTTTCCTTAACAGCCGATCTCTGCACGTTGCAGTCGATGGACACATCTCGGACACATTCACCATCAACGCGGGCGTGCCTCGGGGCGCATTACTTTCACCAACTCTGTTCCTCATCTATATTAATGATCTGCTGACCGAAACAAATAATCCTGTTTACAGTTTTGCAGATGACAGTACCCTTGTCTCCCACTTTAGATCAGAAAAACCCTTACCAGCGACTGAGACTCATCACCGCAGACAGGAGCAGATTACAGCAACTAATCAAGACCTGGAGAAAGTTCAAACTTGGGGCGACCGAAAGTTGGTCCAGTTCAATGCAGCAAAGACCCAAGCAGCCACGTTTACCAAGAGGGCCAATACATCGGGCCCTGACATCATTATGGCAGGGTCGACCATTCCTTCATCCTCGTCAGTCGGACTGCTGGGTATCTCGGTCAACAGCAATATGTCCTGGCATGACCACGTTGCTAACATTGCAAAATCAGCCTCCCAGAAGCTTGGTGCGCTATTTCGCAATAAAAAACTCTATACACCGCAGCAGTTGCTCTTGCTCTACAAAGCGCAAATAAGACCGTGCTTAGAATATTGCTCACATATCTGGGGTGCCGCACCAAAGCACACCCTAAAGCTGCTGGATACCATTCAGAAGAGAGCTGTGCGTCTCGTCGGCGACCCGGAGTTGACCCGGAATCTGGATAGTCTGGAACACCGCAGACATGTGGCCGAGATATCTCTGTTTTACAGATACTTTCACGGCAGATGTTCCCAGGATTTGGTCCGCCTCATCCCGCCCCTGGCAGCTCCTGTCAGACAGTCACGCCAGACGGCAAGAGCGCACCAGTTCGTCGTACAACTGGAAACACCTAGAACATCGCTTTACAAGAACTCCTTTGTCTGGCGCACTGCATCACTGTGGAACTCACTCCCAGGACATCTGTTTCCCACTAATTACAACTTACAAATATTCAAGAGCCGTGTCAATCAACATCTTCGCACACACACCGCTCGTCGAGCGCCATAGGGTCTCCCTTTAGTGTGTGTGCAACTGCCATAAAAAAAAATGTGCGGCAACAAAAAAGCCATTTCATCCTCGTATCTCCACTTTTTCTTTTTCTTGGCGGCTTGACCAGTTGTCGTTTCATTCGCCTTACATATTTTTCTAAATTGAGATTTCAGTGACTCCCATATTTGCTTGCATTCATCAGCTGCAAAAAATTAAAAAATGGTATCTGATAATAAAATTTTATTATTATTGTTAGAGGAAAATTTGTGGGAGTAATAAAAGTAAATTTAAATAAATCAAAAATCATTTCACCATTTTCAAAAATTTTATCCTGAACAACCGATGAATCAATTATTCTTATTTCGTTTCAGATATTTAGCAACGGGAGGCTCACTACGGACTATTGCCTTTAGTTATCGTCTCGGCCATTCCACCGTCCAGGAAATTGTCGGGGACGTTTGCAATGCAATAATATCAAATTTACTGCAAGAATGCATACCGCCACCGGCCAAAGAAAGATGGAAATCGCTTTTCATTTGATTTTTGGAACTTGTGGAATTTCGCTAATTGTTTAGGGGCGCTAGACTGTAAACATATCGAAATAGTGGCCTCTCCAAATAGTGGATAGAATTTCTTTAATTACAAGCGCACCTTTTCGGTAGTGTTGTTGGCACTAGTCGACGCGCAATACAAATTCATTGCCGTTGACTTAGGATCATACGGAAAAAATAGCGATGGGGGAATATTTGCTATTTCAAACTTAGGGAAAGCCCTAGAAAATGGAATACTAGACATTCCAGAAGACAAGGAGCTTCCTGGAACTGACATTCTGGCACCATATGTAATAATAGGGGATTCGGCATTTCCTTTGAAAAGGAATATTATGAGACCATATCCTGAACCTCAAACTATTGTCAATATGGAAAAACGTGTTTTTGATTACCGTCTCTGTCGAGCTCGCTGTATAGTCGAAAACAGCTTTGGAATTTTAGCTCAAAAGTTTCAAATTTATTTTAGAAAATTGAATTCAAAACATGTATTTTACATAATTTGTTACGGGATTGTGCATCATTTAACTGTGGTTCAGCTGATACGTCAGATGGAAGTAGAGAAGAGCAGTCTCAGTTCCTTCCTTTGCCAAATCAAGGACGCAATGCTGGCGAAGATGCCTTACAATGTAGGGAAATATTTGAACAGTTTTTTTAACTCGGAAGCAAGAAAATTTCCATGGCAAATTAATAAAATATAAATAGATCCTATTTTACTTGTATGGATACGTACCTATATCATAATAATTTGTGCATTAAAAGAGGTTCCAATATATTTACCTGTTTTATTTAATTTATCTGCAATTTCCCTCCATCTTCTATTTTTCAGTGCTGTGTCAAAGTATAATTTGTCGCCCATATTGGATAATTCTTCATTATTCCTAACTAATTCTATTAATTGTTCATCCATTTTGGTTTTTGAAACAAACTCAAAGGAACACGTGGTATATGCAGCGGAAAAATGCACGCGGACTGACTGACATTTGTACATACTAGCACAATGGTTCACTCACGGTTTGTTCAAAATATCCGCTGAAAGAAAGACCGCGATCAATGAGCATGAGCGTACCATGAGCGAAGCGCCAAATATGAATATTCTCGTTTAAAAGCTTGTAAGGTAAACCGACCTATTAACGGCCTAGTTAAGGAGTTTTTGACTTTAGACGTAAATATTAAGAAAACCAAGTCAGATAGAAACTTGATTAAAATTTTATTTGGTAGCTTGAAGTTTTCTTTGTTAACTTATATTTTTTTTAATTCAAAAATGTTTTTTTTTCTGCATAAAATTTAGTTTTTAATGAAATGCAAAAAATCCTAATTCCGGCCTATGTTAAATAAATAGTGGTAATACCCGCTTAGTGCCAACCTAATTCCGGCCTATATGTCAAAAGAACTATATTTTTGCATACATAGAAGAACAAAAGCATATGAACATTATTTTATATATTAAGTACAATAAGAGACATAAAAAAGAAGCTAAAGATAATAAAAACATACATTTTGAAACAATACTGCTTAACTACTAAAAAAAACGAACAAAAGATACCATGTATAGGTAAGAGACATAAAGAACAAACTAATTATTATAAAAACACACATTTTTGAACAAAACTGCCTAAATACTAAAAAAAATAAATTTTGAAATTTGAAATTATTTTTTACTCTTTTACCTTAGAACACTTAGTAGTGTGTTTTAAACTTTATTTTATTTCCTTATTAAAATTAAAAGTATGGGACGGAATTTGGTAATAAGTTTTTCCTAATATTTTGTCATAGAAAATCAATTTTTTTTTTATATAATTTTATCATTTAGGGATAAAAAGCTAAATTTAAACAAAACACCCCAATTGGGCCGGAATTAGGTGGGCTACTAAATTTCGGCCCTAATACCAGCCTATTTTATTTATTGAATTTTTACCTTGTTTGGCTCCAAAAATTAAAATAATTTAACGAGGAATACAAAGATTAACCTTTTCTAAAGCATAAAATACTAATTGCAGGTCGAAAAAGACTTTCTTTAATATTTTAGCAACAAATAATTAAAACAGTGCATTTATAAACGCTTACCCGAATTACTAAGGAAATAACACCACTCGCGATCCGATTGCGTCGCCTGATTAAACCGAACTGAATAAAACAAAAGCTTCGATGTGTCACCCCACTATTTTTACTCACTCAGATGGCCAATTAAATTTCCAGTTCGGGCACACACGCGCCGTAGGGATAAGTTTAGCCAGTTTAAAGATATTTAAATCAGAAGTTGATTTTTTTTAATAGGCCGGAATTACCTCCGGCATTTGTATTGGCCGTTAATAGGTAGGTTTATCTTAACAATATTTCACCGCGGCTTGAGTGGAGTGTGAGCGGAGCGTAACCTGAACTATAATGTGAATCGACCTTCACGCCCTGTCGTTTTCTTGCCGCAGTCTTCGCACTCGTTCAATAGGATTCTCAGCCATCTAGAAAATAAATTAAAAATGTATTACGCAATTATTCTAGGTTTTTGGAACATCTTGGAAAATTTCGATCCTACACATTTAATGAACTAATTTGAATCATTGATTGTTTTATCGAAATCAGTTTTGTTTTTATGACTAGAAATTTACGACAATATTAAATATAATAAGATGAAAATAGAGAACCCAGGGTTGTGCGATGTCAGGGCAAATGATTCCAGTGGCGCCATGATTGAAATTTCAGTAGGGCAAAATTATTAGGTGTACTATAATAGCTATTTATTATACAAGTGAGAGAAAATGTTCTTAAGTAAACCACAGAAAAATACGGCTTTAATACGCAAATTATATGGTGTATCTTACATTAAGATTTGCCGCTCTACTTTAATAAAGTATGGTGGGTAGGTATAAATCACAAAAATATTAATACATTGGTATTGTGCCAATCGTTACTACTTTCGGTATTGGACGAGTCATTAAAAGAAACCTTAAAGTCGGGGTATAATTTTCTAATTTTGATAATGGGAAATGAAGATCCAGTCGTTTCTAAAAGCATTTCAAGAGACCTGTCCCTTTACATTGCATTTCTCTTTTCATAATTTAAAAATATATAATGACTTGTGAATAAACGTACGCAGAAATATATATACATTTTGTCGTATAATTTTGGAGCATAGATCAAATAAATAATTGAAACCCGACTGATAATATGGCTGGGTAAGTGTCACGATATAACCACAATGGTAAGTGTTGTATTATATAGTGTTCTGTTTATATCTCGGTTATACGTATTATTATTATTTAATATTTAAAGTTTTTCGACAGGTTAAATATGTCCCAGTAGTACTAGTGGTGTTATTCTTTCAGGAAATGATCTTTAAAAAACGTGAGTTGGAACAAATAATTGAAAACCTTTCCGATGTCAAGCCTATTAGACCCCCTCCAAGATAGTGAATCCGAATATATGGATTCATAACTAGACTCTAGCTATTCAGAGTTTGAAATTCTACAAAAATTGACAGTAAAGTTGAGAGCGATTCTAGCAGTACATCTGACTCTTCTGATGCAGATAACGGAATAATCTTACAAAATGTGAATGCCACACCGAATTTAGTTGGGTGGGACGAAAGTGAGGAACATTTTTCACCTCGGATGAAAATACCTCCTGACAAGCCTACTGACATTATGGCTGATGTGAATTAATCAGTAGTAGACATTGTTTTGAAGGTTTTCCTAATCAGTTTGTTTCAATATATTGCTCAATGCACAAATGAACGCTTAGAGATATTCAAATCAAATCAAATCAAATTTATTTATGTCAAAATGTGCAAATAGCACCTACATATGTCAAAGAAAATACATATAACTACCACTACAAATAATGTCAATTTTTCCATAAATTTAAAACTCAATATTATAAAGGTTTTTTTTAAATAATGTCAAATAAAACACTACATTAAAAATAAGATATCCTGATGGAATAATTAAAATAACATACAACACTAAAATATTAAAACGTCAAGATTAAGGAATTCTAGTACTATAAAATTCTACTGTACTCAATTCTTTCATAAACTTAAAACTTAATAGTAAAAAGGTTTTTTAAAAAAATAATGTCACATAAAACACTACATTAAAAATAAAATATCCTAATGGAATAATTAAAATAACATATAACACTAAAATATTAAAAGATCTAGATTAAGAAATTCTGCTGTACTATAAAATGCTTTCCCTAGTTAGAAGCTTTTGAGTGTTTTTTAAAACTTTTGCATAGGAAGTTCTCTAATCTCTTGTGGAAGTTTATTAAAAAACTTCACACCAATAAAATCAGGTCTACATTGGCACCTTTTCAGCCTGCAATAAGACGGGACCAAATCACCTCTAGATCTGGTATTGTAGTCATGTAGATCCTCATGAGTCCTATATCCGGCCAGGCCACTCTTAACATGCAACAGATTTTCAAGAGTATACACAGAGGGAAACGTCAATACACCCCACTCAGCGAATGAAGCCGTACAGTCCTCCCTGTATCCTAAGCTAGCCATAAGCCTCATAGTTCTCCTTTGTAAGCCAAACACTTTAGCAGAAGGCGCTGATGCTCCCCAAGCCAATATTCCATATACCATTTGCTGTTAAATACCGCAAAATAGACAGTTCTAAGTGTTTCCCGTGATACACAACCTACAAGACCCCGCAAAACAAAAACACTCGTACGAAGTCTTGCACACACCGTTTCCACGTGAGGTTGCCAGATTAATCTGGAGTCCAGGCAGATGACAAGGAACTTGACTGATTCCAGAGGAGAATTACCAATATCACTCAGGGTAAATGTCATGATTTGGGTCTTCTCAGCATTAAGCAACAGATGATTTGAAAGGAACCAAGACTCCACCGCCTCGCGTCCCTTCAATAGTTTTTCTCTAGCTTCCTGGTCTGTTTCCCAGTTACAGCAATGGTTGTGTCATCCGCAAACAGCACATATTTAGTCTCCTCACAGCAGAGAGGTAGGTCATTAATGAAAATCAGAAAGGGAATTGGACCAAATATCGACCCCTGTGGCACACCAACATCCAGAAGCAATTTCGCAGAGGTCACACCATCCACCCTCACTGATTGGTAACGCCCAGCAAGGTACGACTGCGTCGACTTAACACTATCTTCACCAAAGGTGTAGAATCTTATTTTTTTTAATAAAAGAGAATGTGTGACACAATCAAAAGCCTTGCTGAGGCCACAAAACAGAGCATCAAAGTACTCCATACCCTCAAATGATTCCATTACCCCCTCTAGAAGGTCCAACACTCCCTGGACAGTGCTTTGCCTCTGGCTGAATCCAAATTGTCGGTCGCTAAACAGCCCATGGGTCTCAAATAGATCCACTATCTGTGTCGCCATGATCTTCTCAAAAAGTTTGGATATAACAGGGAGCAAAGAAATTGGCCTATAATTAGCAACCAGTGATTTAGCCCCCTTCTTGTATACTGGTGTTATTAAAGCTTTTTTTAGAGCCTCTGGAAAGATGCTCTCATGAACACACTGATTAAAAAGTTTGGTGAGTGGAAAATAAATTAAATCTTTTACTGACTTTATGATTTCTACTGTTAAACCATAAATATCTACACTTTTTTGTTCTTTAATTGTGTGATTGTATCCCTCATTTTTATATAAGTGATCTCTTGATAATCAAAGTGTTGTAATGAAGTTTTTATTTTGTTGAGATACAAGAGAGGATTACCTGAGGCATGTCCCTCATGAGATTTTTTGCTACACCGGGAAAGAAGTTGTTAAATTCTTGCGGCAATATATCACAGCTGGTGTTTTTTGTATTAGTTACTTTACCTCTTTTTGAATTTATAATTTGCCACATACATTTGCTTGGATTACTTGAAGAGTTTATTGCCCTATCATTTGCCAATCTCTTTGCCTCCCTGATAGATTTTTTATAGTTTTTTTTTTAAATGTTTCATATATTACCCAATCATTCACTCGATTGTATTGCTTACATATATCATTTAACAGATGTAAATGTTCTCTCATATCCTTAAGATGATTATCAAACCAACTGACTATTGGCCTGATTCGATCTAACACAGAATTTCTTCTCAGGGAATGATTGCATGTATGCATCCCCAAGTGACTTCATTAAGATACAGAATTTTTCCTCAATACCAATCTCTACACTATCCACAAAATCCCACGAAATATCCCCAATGATATTATAATAATTGTTTAACCCCCTCTGTGTAATAGTGTAATGGGTCGAAAAACTTTTTTTTCAGACAGTACTTTATTGGCTACCCCAAAATTAAACCCAAGGTGTTGACCCAGATGATCCGAGAGGTTCATATTAAGAGTCTTTGCCAAAAATGGCCTTGTTGTAAAATTTAAAAAGATATTATCCAGGCAGGATTCTCCACGTGTTGATTCAAAGATTGTTTGTTGAAAACCGTATGACCCCAGAAGATCAAGCAGTACAGACGACTCACCCTGTGCTGTGCCAAACATAACATTGAAGTCCCCTGCCAGAATGATATCCCTTTCCTGGCCAATATAACTCATTACACCCTCTAGAGCAGACAGAAAAGTGCCAACATCTCCAGGAGTCTTGTATATACATATAACATAATCATTATTAATTAGGACAACACACAATTCTACACATTTTTCAACATTATAAATATTACAAGCCTCTACATACACAAAATTAAAATTTTCCCTAACTAAAATTACAGTACCTCCACTCAAAGACAGAGTTCTTGTCGAGAAACCTGCAACCTTGTAATCCTTCCTGTATATGGAAAGCATCCATCTTATCAGCATTAAGTCAATGCTCTGTCAAGCATATAATGTCAATGGGATTGTCCACCAATGATGCTTCTAGTTCATAAATTTTATTTCTGATAGACCTCACATTGTAATGGAGCAGAGTCGCAGTATTTTCCACAACTTCTTCATCATCTAGTGGTTTGACATCCTTGGTTGATACTGTGACCTTGCTGTTTGCAAGCGCTGGAGATTGATAAAATTTTAGTGGGTATATTGTTATTTCTGCCTCTTCGTGTTACTTTTGTCCAACCTTCCTCATTTTCAAAGTCAGAACCCTGATTTGACTGATTTGTAACCTGTTTTCTGTTTTTGTTTACCACCGGACTGGGAGTAGGAGCTTTAAGTGTGGTTAAGTCAATCACTTCTTCCTCTTCTTCTGGTTGCAATCTCGGCGGGTCCAGCTGCGCGTTGGCATTGCTCTTAACGCCAACGGTATCTTGAGATTTCACGGCCTTGTTCACGGACTTGTTCGTTTGGGTAGTGCTGCTAGTCCTGGTCTGGATTGAACTGATCTTACCGGAATTTTAACGTTTTCGGTCTGCTGTCCGGCGATCGGAAATGTAGACAATCCAACTGCACTGTTGTGTTTTTTTTTTCGATGTTTTCTAGCCTGTTTAAAATGTTTTTCTCCATAGATTCCATTTTCTGTTGTAAGGTTTGGAACTTTTCCTCCAAAATTTCACTTTGCAGCTCAGATATTTTTAGTTTTAAATTCTCAATTTCTTCGGTTTTTGGTAGTAAAGCTTCACTTACTGCTTTGTTTACATCGGCAGCGCGAGCAGTGTTTGCACACGCTGGGCATAAAACAAGATTTTTGCTGCCGCTTACGACTTGTAGCACCGTCATTCGCAATGCACACGATTGATGATAACTTATTTTGCACAAATTACATCTTACGCAAGTTTTTGGAAGAAGTTATAAAAACAAAACAGAAAGAAAAATTATGGCATATAAATAAATAAAGGTAATTGTTTTAAAACAGCTTTTATTTAAATGCACTAAAAAGAAGAAAATAAAATTTGAAGCAAATCATTATTTTGATACATTAAACATTTTTGATATAAAAGCTTGTCGCGAGATTTTCTTGTTGATGTGTAAACACCTTACGCGACGGTAGAGGGTAAATCTCGGCAAATAGGACGGAAATGTGGGGACGGAATATGTACACGCGATGTGTGGATGGAAATGTGGGGACGGAATATGTAATCGCGATGTGTGACATTATAACTCGTGCGCATTGAGAAGCAAGCTAATCTAGGACGGTCACGATGCAACGACTCGAATGGCGCTTCTAAAAAGCTAGCCGCTAGGGCGGTATTAGATTTTCATTATATTATGTTCGCAGTGTATTTAAATCCATAGCACAGCTTATTTTTAATAGACGGTTGAACTTAAAATTAATTTTCGCTTCGAAATCCTCGACAAATTCGTCCGAGGCCACGGCTATCGTCCTAAAAAGTCCAGGAATTTCGGATTTTTATACAATTTTGCCATTTAAAATCCTACACGGATTTTAGACGATAAAAAAGCATATTTTAAATTTAACGAACTGTCAAAAGTATTATTCAGATGCCCCGACGTTTAAAACAATATTGAGTCATAGCTCTCTTCTAAAATTTGCAAAATTTGGTTATTGACTTTCCCAAATCAAAGGATGATGCCCAAAGATGACTAGCTGTTAGTGAATAAGCTGTGTCCATAAGTTGATGTTATTCCTGATGGCATTAGATTTTCGTGACGAATTTGTGCAGTGAATTAATGCACTCCGTTTAAAGCTGCCAGTAAGTATTATTAAAGAATAATATTATAAATGCGAATATGTTTATTTGTTTGTTTTTTATGCTTTCACGCATAAACTACTCAACCGATCATCATGAAATTTTGTACAGATATTTTCAAAAGTATAGTAAAGAACATAGGACACTTTTAACTTTTACCCGCGGCTTCGTTCGCGTTGATTTTTAGGGTTAGTTTTAATCCTATTTTTATGTTCTTGAGGTTATATTTGTAAAAAGCTTTTTCCTTGATTTTGGGTATGTCTTGGGTTAGTTTTTGTTCGTTGCGCCCCTGTAGCGAGCGAAGCAAGCGGAGGGCTATGTGTGAAGTAATATTAGACGTTCTAATGTATACGTTACAAATGTAACGCACGTCAGGCGGTATCTGGTGACGGGAATGTGTTTTACATTGTAAGCTTCTTCTCTATTGCTCTATGTGATTGTAATTGTACTGTATCATTGTTGTTTTATATCAAGGGATCTCCTCATTAGTAGGGAAAGAATAAAGTATTTATTTTGGGGAAAAATTATGCCTTATTGAAAAGCTCATCCAAAAATCACTTTTCAGGATTTAACATTTTTATATTTATCAATTTAGAATAGAAATAGAATAGGACTGCATGAACTATTAGAAGAAGAGGGTGCATTATCAATAGTACGTGTATTAGTTTGGGTCAAGGTTTAGATAATACTGTTAGGAAAAGCATTGCAGTAAAGACTTGTCTTCGAAACGCTATTTATAACCCTCCTAATGTGCCTTGGCAAGTTGTTTTTCGGTTATTGAAATAAAGAAATATTTGCGGGGATAAATCGAAACATTCTAAAAATATATTTTGAAATAAAGATTATTCATTAGGTTTGTTTCCATTTACCCCGGTGTTGTATTGACTCATAAAGCAAAACATTGTTTTAATAAAAATCATACAAGCATATTCTACACTACTTACTTAAGATAGAAACAACATTTTAACCCTTTAATGCGCAATTTTTTTCTATAAGCTAAAATTTTTTTATGGATGTCTAAGGGTTCAAATAAAGGTGGAAAAATAATAAAAAAAATCTATGACCGTTTTTTATTTTTTTTTATTAAAAACTGGTATCAAATTTGCTACATAGCGGAAATCTAATAAAAAAATTAACACGTATGAAGTTTGTGAAAACAGTTATTATGCTTGTTTAGGCACAAGTGAAGTCCACATTTAGAACACTTTATATAAGAAAATGACGAACATTTGGGCATTTTGCATCTTTGCCTTTTTCCCGTGTACATAGGCCAATGTGACTGGCCATCAAGCCTTACATCCTTTGGGGTAATATACCCTTTTGTTGCGGATCTCTTTTCTTTCTCCACAATTTCTTTTTCGAGATCAGATGGTCTCCCTCTTTTTGCTAAGCGTTGAGTTCCCATATTGCACAAACAGTAGGCAACTTCAGCCCGGAAGTCAGCAAGTTTCATATATTTTTGTTCCCCCTTCTGCATAAGAGAACGCCTGTAAATAAGCCAGGCATTTACAAGTGTCATGTCTATAAGGTGGTAAAATAATCTCATGTACCATTTTTTATTTTAATTGATATGATGGCGTCTGTTGTAAAAAAGCCCTTTACTTAATCGCATTTAATTAAGCACGCCACTGGATAAAATTGCATGCCGCGTACGAATGCACAATGTGGAATGTGGCAGTTAACGTTCCAGAATTCTAGAATCAGCCGTTTGGCCAACCATCGTCGACATCCCAACCGACTCGATCGAGTGGAAATTTCCACCCGTAAGCGGAAAGCGCGTCGCTAGAATTAATATTAAGTTTTAAGTTTAGTTGCCGTTCAGCTCCCGAGAAGGAAAGAAGTGAGAGACCACCTTAGGCCAGCGTCAACGTGGATCCTAAAGGGACGAGCAACTCATCCATTTAGCCCTTAGCCCCATATCTCTAAGGAATTTATGAGATTTTTCGGCATTTTTGGCCACTAGAGACAGCCGATTTTTCGACATCTCGAAAAAAATAGGGCTGTAGAAAGCTCACGGACGAGCAAAAAGGGCCCTGAAGCAAAGGAAAAGGCATTGTAGGACCAGCACTCTCAACTGGTACCGAATCAGCCTTCTACCGAATTTATTGAGTTTTTCCGAGTTTTTCGAACTTCAGGACTTAGAAGAAATTTCGGAGAAAAATTTTTTTTGAAGACAGAAGTTAAGTACTTGAAGAGGCCTTGTCAAGCGGCCGAGTACCAACAATTCACCGAGACCTTCAACTGTAGTGCGCACCCTACAGCAACACCCGCGAAAAAGGTTAGTTGCGAGCACCTTGAGTCAGCCCCATTCACGTATGTGCCTCTCTGGTCCTCAGTACTAGTCGTAGTTAAACATTGGGCGAGAGTAAAGCGCGTGGACGGCCAGTTCGGTTTCGAGAACTGGAGAGCCCCCTGACTCCCTCATACTTTACCTACTCGGCCTACGGGTGAAAAGCGAAAAGACATAGGGGCCGAAAAAAGAAAATAAGGCTTCATCTAAAAAATTCGGGCGCGTTCAAAGAGTGATAAGTTAGCCAAGTTCGTTCGGGAGATAGCGAAGTTATACTGTTGCGACTGGAGCTATCTCAAAAGAAGAATCAAAGGCTATTTATCACTAGTTCGTATACCATACAAAACCAGCACGGTCTCTGAACTGAGAGTCGTGTCCGGGGAGTAGTTTGGTCTAAATACACAAATCACACATTAAATCCCCAAATAGTCCCCCTTGACGCCCCTGAATTACACAAAACCTCTGTCAGAAAACTGTCGAGCAGCATCTGACAAGTTGCCAGGGATTGGCATATAATACATAGCAAACACTAGTGATGAGCGATACCGTGATTTTTAAATCACACTGTTAACTGATACCGTGATTTTTTTATATCAGTGATATTAAGGCGTGACGTGATCACGACTTTTCAATCTGTTACATCGCATGTGGCTAATATTTTTATGCAGCCTGTAGTCCCTGTAGTGACGTGACTCGACGAGTCATTTACTTAACCGCTGGGCGAAGCTACTACTTGCAGTGTTACCACAGCTCATTGTGTGTATAAGCTGTGGTGTTACTGTTTAACTGTTAGGTTTTGAATCTGTAGTTTGGATTGTGGATTAGGGGTGAAGTAAAGAGACACATCATTAAACCGAAATAAAAAATAAACTATTTAATTCTTCAAAAGGTAAAATAATACATTTATATGATAAATATGGTATTTCCGTCCGTCTAAGTCTTATATTATTATGTTTCGTTATCTTTGCATCTCAATGATGGCACGTGACGTAGATGTACCTCTTGGTTGAGCTTCGGCAATGGTTTTATCAAAGGCATCCCAAATTGACATGTCATCGTCCAAGTCTCTATCTTGTTCAACAGGTACGGTCGCTGTCTCCAAAGTATTTTTTTGACAATCTCGGGATTCTTTTGTTATTCTCTCTGCTATTAGTGCTATTAATTTTTTTTTACGTTTTCCGCGATGGAAGAATTCGAGAAAGCCAAGTGTTTAAATTTTGGGTCAAGGAAAGTACTTATCCCTAATGTGTTGCTCTTTCCATATCACCAAGACGTTCCTGAAAGCCTGATTTAAGACGTTGCACTACGTTAGCTACTGGCGTTGATAACTGTTTTCTTGATAATTTTTCTAAAATATTATTCAGTCCATTGCAAAGGGGTATTACTAAGGAAGCAGTGCAATACTTTTCTCCGCTTAGAGTTTTCGTCGCATCCTTGAACGGTTTTAAAACTTGACATAATTCTCTTAGAATATTCCACTCTGTAGATGTAAGTACAGGGAGTTCTTTCTCTATAACAGCCACAGTACTTTTAACAGCTTCCTCTAGTTGAATAAATCTTTCTAACATTTCAAACGTAGAGTTCGATCTGGTCGGTACTTCCAAGATTAATTTTAATGGATTATTTCCTAGATTTTCTTGATATTTTAAAAGTTTTTCGGTCGAAATGTTACTTCTTCTAAAGTGTGTTACTGTCTGGCGAACTTTCTCAATAATTTTGCGTATTTCATCATTTTTTAGCCCATCCTTAATTATTAAATTAATCGTATGTGCTACACATCCAATATGTTTCCATCCAATATTCTGTATGGCTTTTTGAATATTTGAAGCATTGTCTGATACTGCAAATATTACCTTATTTTCTATATTCCATTCTCTACACACTCTTTGCAGATCTGCAGCTAAATTTTCTGCCGTGTGTCGCATAACACAAGACGCACATTCCAGTAAAATAGAGTTTAGATTAAAGTTCTCATCAACAAAATGTGCTGTCACTCCAATTGAAACTAACGAAACTCTAGAAGTCCAAGCATCTGTGGTGATACAAAATGTCTTTCCACTATTTATTACTTGTTTAACCCTGTTTAAACATTCTTCATACATGGCAGGTAATAAAGTATTTGATACAACAAATCTGAATGGTAATTGGTATCCGGGATTTAAGGTTGATACGAACTCGTTGAATCCTTGGTCTTCCACGACAGAAAACGGTTGAAGATCTTTGATGAACAAATTCATTAGTTTCTTATCAATTTTATCCTTCGACCTAACAGAAATTTTTGTCGGTAGATAGCTTTCAACTTTTGCTTGCTTGGATAGCGGGGAAGGCTTTGGTGGGTCCACCTTCGTTCCCCCCGGACTGACAGTGAGATCAGTTTACGGGTTGGACGTTGTCTGAGAAGTCTTATAAATAGCGAGTAGTCGACTCGATAACGACTTGGCATCCCGTGAAAAAACATAGACATAAGTAATTGTAATATAAAAAATGACTTTCCGAACCCCTCAGTCGACGGCAACCGCGCACCAAAAGCCCCCGAGTGTGGATGAGCTCTTGGTGCTAGAACTGAATAGAGATAGGTCAAAGGAACAGACAGCGTTAACCCAGAGTCCCCCGCTGACTTCTAGCGAGTATATTGGGGACCCTGAGGAATTTATATTAGACCCGGAAGCGGCCTTTGGGTGTTACAGGGAATCTGTTCCCAAATTCACACTTAATAAATATAATGGGGAAGCTCAAATCGAGGCGGGGCTCCACATAGGGCAGCTAGAGCGTCACTCGGCCGAGCCGAGTCTACGCGGCCCCCTACTGGATCACCCCGAGCCGCACGTGACACACAGTACGCCTTGGCCGCTCACTGGAGCGGTTCCGAAGGCCAATGCGCCACCACGGGCGACGCGCGTGCGCGCCGACGTCACGTCCTATAAGGCTATCCATGAGGTCAACCCCTCCCATATGCTTGTTGTACTCTAGCACCAAATTGGGACGATCAATATTTATCCTTTGCTTCACTTTTCGATCGTACCTTTCTATTTTTCCTTTAGGAAGTTCTCCACTGTATGTCGATAACAAACAGACAGTCTTATTATCTCTCCAAGCAACTGATGATATGTCTACTCCCTCAAAGTTACAGACAAATTCAACCGAAAAACCAGGATCCTCTTTTTTCATGTGGTCCTCTGATGGCATCTTACAGTTTGGTAAACGATTACGTCTCACGGTGCCTAAGGAATAAATGCGTCTGTTGGCCAGGTAATGTAATAAAGGCAAGGAAGTATAGTAGTTATCAAAATAAATGACATAATTTTTTCCATTTGGAACAATTCGTGACAACCCGACAACAACATTTGCGCTAGCCCCGAGATTAGGCTCTTCTGGAAGACGATTTATTTCATCATTTTCTCTACCAGTGTAAATTTCAAATTTATATGAAAATCCACTAACACCACATAAAATAAAAAGTTTGTAGCCCCATTTATGAGCTTTAGCTGGCATATATTGTTTCATATGATGTCTTGCCTTAGATGCGCACATTTGCTCATTGATTGACAGTTTTTCTTCGAGTGGAATATTTTGAAACTTTGAGTTCAAATGATCAATTACTGGTCGTAGTTTGTGTAAGCGGTCGTAGTTTGGATCATTCTTATTTAGATTTACGTTGTCATTAAAGTGTAGAGATTTTCTCAAATATTCAAATCTTTTTTCACTCATGATATTTTTTATTTGAGGAGATGACAACGAATTACTCCAGTAGCTGCGACAGTTAGGTATATGTACTATGGACATATAAACACAAATGCCAAGATATTGATTTACGTCAACACTGGTTAGCCTGTCTGGTTTATTTGGATCTTTCTGTATCGTATAAGTATTAGATTCAGAAGCAAAGAAGTGTTTAAAAAATGCATAGGGCGCTGACAATTCTAAAATATCAGTTAGCAGCATACTATTTCCAGTAAAAGTTTTAGCGGCATCATCAATTTTTAGATTTTTTTTCTTCCATATTACATTTTTTGACTGCATAATAAGTAACTCCTTGGTAAACCGAGACTCACCTGATGATCCCGCTTCAGGGATGACCTCGTCTTGAACAGCACTTGTATTTGTGAGTGTTTCAGATTGCGAACTGGTTGCAGTGTTTTCAGCCCCACTAAAAACGACTCTATCATCGAATTGAATAGGTAGAGTATCTATATCCAGGCCGCATGGATCGCACAAGCTATCGACTAACCTTTGATCTTCATTTCTGTCTTCCTCAGACTCACTCAAGTCGAAATCATCATCGCTTTTCCAAAAATTGGCGGCAATCTCTTCCAATTCATGCGCAGGCAATGCTTTCTTGTTGTCCATTTTTTACAGCCTGTAAAACGCTATGTATCAGATCTGATACAGCAATATTTACCGCGTAATATTAGAAAAACAAGCATAGTTGTGCATATACTATGTTTATTTATTGATATATCTTACCTTATGTTATGCTTTGGCACTTTTACAGCGTTATAATCTAATAAAAATATCAAAAAAAACGGTATATTTCTACAGCAGTACTGACCACGTGGTTATGCACTGGAGACATGCCAACAGACTGAGCGAGTTTTGCAAACAGACAAAGGTTGTGCGCGATTACGATCTTTAACGTCATATACTTTAGGGTGTCTCAGATGTGATACATCTCACACCTTCGTATTATTTTAAAACAAGACGCTGCCTATATCTAATTTAAATGGTTGTATCAGATATGCAACAATGCGCAGTAAAGGGTTAAATCACAAAATCATAATACTAAGGCCTTTCAAGAATACTGAAAGGCTTTGGAAACTTGTAAATAATAAAATCATAAAAAAGTACCTAAGCCTTTTCAAAAATATCCAAAGGCTTCGGAAATTTCTAATAAAGTCGTTCTCCCTTCATTACAATGATAGGATCAGGAGTAATTCCCATTATTTGGTCAATTCGTTCATAGCTAACATCATTTTCCGATATAGAAAAAACTGTAGACTTGTATAACTTAAGGCTATAACTTTTACTTCATCTAAGTCAATTTCTTCGATTACACATATGTATTTATACAAAGTGGTCGTCCTCTTACCACCTTTAAATGCAACTATGGCAAAATTCCCTTCTTTTAAGTTAGTATTTGGGTCCACCGGTTGTAGGTCTTTATAATCTTCATGTCCAAGGGCTGTCGTCTGTTTCTGCATTAGACACTTCTGCTTCACTTGCATATGAAGATGCAAGTCGGTGGTTTTTGTTTTTAATGATTTTTTCATTTCTTGGTTTCTTTTTTTTAGAGCTATTGTCCTCAATTTCTTCATTACTTTTCTGTTTTTCTTTTTTGTTGCGTTTACCAATTGATTTCTTTGTTCTTGAATTATTTTCATTCTGTTTAGAGCTTCATCAGTAGTTAGCACTTCTCCATATGCGAATTGCTTAAGTAGGGGCACTACTTCATACTTCAGTGGAAGATGGCTTAGATAATGTCGCTGATGTTCTAAATATTTCCATTAGATCTTGTATTGTAGGACTGATAACATCTTCTAAGTTTGCGGCCGAAGTCAAACTAGTCCTACTAGTAGAAGGAATGGATTCAAACATTTTTGTAGACTTGACTGGGTTGTTAGGCGAAATACCAACTGATAAACTAAAGTCTGTAACGAACGAATTGTACTCGGAATTGTTCGTATTTGTATTGTCAGAACGAGGTCCAGGTGAACTGATCACAGAGAGCAGGTGCATTTTTTATTTATAAAATTTCAGCTCCTCTGGGTCAAACTCTTGAATTTAGCGGCATTTACTGGATAAACAACTATACTTTGGGATTCAGAAATTATATTTTTTGACAACATAGCTTCTTTGCGTATTTCCCCTAAATATTCAACAAACCTATTTTTGATCAAGCGTCCCGAACTGTTGCCCATTTGCTCCTTTTCAAAAGCTACTAGTTGAGTTGTTGACCTCTAGAAGGTTGCTGAAGTGGTGGTTGTTGAGATGGAGGTGGTCGCCTTTTTTGGACACACGCTTGACATAGGTATGGCTTTTGGAAATACCTGATGAGTATTTTTAGCAAAAGCATTTTGATGTCTAGGTGGTGGACCAAAGACTTGTCTATTTGTTGGATAATATCCTTGTATCGGTCTTGGATACAATGGAATTGATTGACTAGGAAAGTTAGATTGTTGAGGTTGTTGTTGTTGATATTGGGGTCTTGGAACTAATGGTAAAATTGAATTCTTATTTCGTTGTGGCAATTGGGGTTGTTGTAAATTTTGATTACGAGGCATATATTGATTTCTATGTCTCAATTGATTACTTATTAATTCATAATTTATCACAATTTCAACTGCATCACCTAATGATTATGTGCAATTAAAATTGTTTGCAAATCATCAGATGTATTAGCATAAAGATTTTGTGTTGCAGTTAATTCACTTTGTTGCGCTAACACTTGTCTTGCTTGAACGTTCGCTACCTCAATTCTCATCTTATCATTTAATTTATGTAGTAAAAGTTTTATCTACTTTTATTTTTATTTATATACAAAAATATCAATTGCTGTTGAAGATTAGCTCGTTATTGGATCTGAAAATTTTTGACGAAGGGCGATTTTTATTTCTGCTCGTCTTGTAAATCAGGTCGCAATAAAATGAAATCATCCGCGACACCAGTTATTTTTAATTTTATAGCTAAATTTACAAATTGTTGTTGACCTCCATCATTATTAAAATGTCTTGTGTGAAATGTATCTATTTGATTTAAACGTTTCTAAATGGCAAGGGTTCACCTTTAAATTACTCAAAGCCCAGAGACTCTTCCAAAACATGTCCGTTCACTTTTAGCAGCGGGTAGGGACTTGAATGAAACTTTAAACCTCCCACCTTCTGGTATTAGCAAACTTCCCCCCACTATCTAAAGAAACCACTCTCGAGGAAACCCCCTAACCAACTCCGATTCACCCAAGGCCCACACCTGTCCTGCGATCCGAGGATCCCAGGGCAGGTACGGACGTCGGTAGCGGGAAAGAAGACCATCTTTTTTACCCTCTTTTATTCCCAAGCACATAGTATTGTTGTTAGCATTACGACATCGCGACGGTCTTTTCATTTCGGCGCCAAGATAGTTTTGCTGTCTCTGCAGTCGACTTCACCACTGTTTAGCTTTTTCTCAAACAGTCATTTGCTTTCGGTTTTGTCGTACCGTGCGGCAAGAGTTCGTTCTGCTTTGGATAATTTGACCGAGTAGGGCTTGTATAAAAGTTATCAGTAAACAACCAATGCCCTTTATTTAAACAAGGGCCTAATAGCTCTGCCTCCGTAGCACCCAAATCCTTACTTTCTTTAGCTTTTGCATTTGTTGCTTTACCCGCATATATGAAATCTAAAACCATGCCAGTTTCACAATCACAAAGAACGTATAGTTTTATTCCGAAGCGATGTCTTTTAGTTTTAATATATTGCTTAAAACTCAACCTTCCTTTGAACAAGATCATTCTCTCATCTATAACTAAGCTCAGGTTAAAAATGGAAAGGCTGTTTTTAATTTTTGCAATATCTTGTCAATTTTATACAGACGATCATTCAGCGGCACTGCCTCGTTATTACAAAAGTGCAAATAAAGGCGAATTCGAAAATATCTGTCTCTTGGCATCTTTTGACCAAAAATCAACGTATGCACTCAATTATCCTGAGACTAGTGTTACTTCATTTCAAGGTTCTTGACGCGTGACATTAACATAGTTATTGCAGGAAATACATATATTTATGGAAGATTAACATCTTTCCAATTTTTAGCCTTCTGTTGGGCGGCATACCTGTTCGTTTGTATCACAATTATATTTACTATTTCTTCCGAGAACAGGCTAAGAAAGTAACCTACTTCTTTTGACTCAGGACTTCAAACCACTTTCACTTTAGTCGAATTCATGTACTCGAGGGACAAATTGATTCTTGGTCCAAAAAATTTCCTATTTACTTTGCCGCAAAATGGCTTCCAATTCTTCTGGTTCCTCATTTTAGGTAACTTGTTCGGGCTCGTTATTTTCACCAACCAAAGAGACTTCCGAAGCAACACTCACTTTCTAAATCAGGTGAGTACTCGCTTCCCTTGCCATGCAATCGCTCTTCCTCAGTAAGATGCAAATTATCCACATCTGCAGAGTTTAAAATTTGTCTAATGTCACGATTTTCCAAGTCACAATAACTGGAATCTTGTTGTTTATGCTTTTGGCAACGTATTGGCCTTCCAGAGGGGCCGACACGCTCTTCCGCTGGCATTTAAAAGATCCAGGTCCGTATTTAAAAAAATGAAGCTGATGATGGGGACCCGGACACGAAACATCAGATTTAAAATTTGATATGATTTTTTTGGCATAAAGCATTTTTGTTCTTCCCATTCTTGCCATCCCCGGTCTCGTAGCTGAACTATTGCGCCTTTTTTTCACCAAAAACCTCGTTTCTCTAACTTTTTAATTTTTTTCTTTATTTCGTTCTATAATACTTTTAATTAACGTCCCTAACAATTTTTTACGTTTGCAGAGATATCGGCAAAAAAACGGTTTTCCCCAAAATCATCCCCCCTTAAATTAGAGCCGCGTTTCCATGTGGTCAAAGGTAGCCGCCATATGAGGCGCGCCTGCCATAAAAATTTCGACCCTGTAGCTCTTCCCATTCTCCCGAAATTAATTATATTAGTTTTAGGGGGTCCAGTTTTCGTCCAGAAATATCATTTTACCCCGGCTACATGTCCTGAAAATTTCAACCCTCTAGCTTTACTGGAACATGCTTAATTAAAAAAGGGCGTTTCACTTTGATAACGGTTTCATCTTTCACTTTTTCTGACTACCCTCGCTAAAAAGTTTCACTTCAATAAAATGGTAATATTCTGTGCTAGTAAATATAGAGAGGGTAAAAAATACATATTAATATATAAAAGTAACATACATAAATAACAGATAAAAACCCATACATAGCTTACAGCAGTCCTGAAACAAAACAAAACTGAAGTACTGCAGCCGACCATATCAAACGTTCCCGTAAACGGTATCCCGCAGCAGCATAATAAAAATAGCTGGTCAACTACGATAGACAAAGTGTGTAATGTCTTTCGACCACGAGAAAATCGCGGACGTACGCTAAACGCTGAGACGTCTGACTCGCAGCCTGTCACCTGCTTGATGCGTTTTTGGATTAGTGCAGAAGACAAATCTCGAAATGTCTTCCTGGGGTCTGGGAATTGTAATTAGGCGGTTTTTATTTCGTTTGGTGATTTGTAGACATATAAAGAGAGCAAGTTGGTGGTGTGTTATGTACCTATTACGGTTTTTTAAAATGTTAGTTAAACAGCTAGTACAATTTCACCTAATAAATTAATGGCAAATAAACGGTAGACAATTTTTGGGTAGACAGTGTCTACCTTGTCTACTCCTACGCTTCGCCACTGCTATGCGGTGAACAATAAAGTTGACCTAATATTGCGGCGCGTGGTGAAAGGCAAGTTTCTGAATGTGTCGCATCTATAAGGCAGTAGTCCAAAGGATGCAATTTATCGATGTCGGATATATACGTCAGTTGACCTGTGTTGACATTCTACAACTGTCAGCCGTACTGAAAGGGTTACACGATGCGCGAAAGATAAAAATATGTTACTTTATAAAACATATTTTCTGAGACTGCAGATGTGAAATACAAGCGAGAAAGCTATAAGTTTATCCATATGAGATACATGCTTCTTTCGTGTTCTGTGGATTAGATTAGAAAAAACTGGTACAAATCTTAAAACTATTTCTATTTTTGACACCATCAGTTTAATGGTATACACTCTACACTGTATGGCAATATCAGGGTAAAGAGTACTTATTAAAGAGTGGACAGAACTTTGATCCCTGCGCGGATGCCGCCGTGACCTCGTCCCTTTAAACTGGTGGCGCAGCGTTGCCAAGAGTAATAGTTTCTGTTACAAGCAATGCTGCCTTTTACTTTCAATTTATTAAAAAAGCAAATATGGCCCAGATGAATGAATTGATTAGAGGTATGTTTCTTAGTTGTATAGATCGAAAGACATCAATAAATGCAAAACAGGTTCTATCTATCGTGTTTTAAAAATGTATAATTGTTTTTTTGTATTAATTAAAATACCTTTAAACAAGAAAATATTAGGTTTCATATTTTAATTCCAACTTTTACAAAAAAGCACAGGTGATATCATGTTATTAAAATTAAATAAAATTTTTTGTTGGGCGATTTTTGAAAACTTTAAGAATCTTAGAATTTTTGAAAAAATTATGGAAAATATGAAGAATTTAAAAAAAATGTTATCCTTCACCTTCATATTTTTGTTCTTTCGTATTCGTAATTAAGATTTATTTTCATTTCGTATTTTTCTTACTTATAATATAATTAATAGTTACTTGCTTATGCGGGAATAGAGAAGAACTCTGACGTGATCTATTTAGATAAAATACACAACTAGCGTTTATTGTGCTAATATAAACCAGTAAATTGAAAAATATACATTTAGGGAGTTATTCTGTTAAAATTAAAGCTATTACAAAAACTAACAGGAAGGTACCTATTTATTACCATCCATTTTGCTTAGAAGAAAATGTTTATCTAGGATGGTCAGTGTAGTTACAGAAAATAAGAATTAGGTATTACCTAAGTATACCTTACTGCCAAGTACAATAATAATTAATTATTCTTCCCTGTCTTTTACTTTTCTTACATAATATACGTAGTAACAATAATGACTACTTACATAGCTTCGTTTTTTGCATTCTAAAGAACTCAATCTTACTTCCACTGGCACGGCACTTGTAAAAAGTATTTTTGCAGTTTTTATAAATACACTTAACACTCCCAGACGACGGATTTACATAACTACCACTAGTAGAACTTTCCATATTTCCGAAATACTACTATAGATAATAAACACGACTAAATATAGGTCCTCTTTGATAATACACAAGCACGGGAAATAATAAGATATCGTTATTTCGAAGAATGAAAATGACCACAATGGCGACGCGAAGTAAACAACTCAAACAGATGAATGTCAGAATGATTTAACTAAACAGCTGTTTCGTCGAGCATGCGCTGAGTATCCGGGACCTTTAAACGGGTGGCTCTTGCATCTCTTTCGCCGCAATCGTTTCTCTCTCTTACTGGCCAATCTGTAATCTAATCTGTGATCAGGGTTAGGTATTATATAATATAGACGGAGTACTACAGGGTTCTATCCTAGGACCAGTGCTGTTCAACTTGTTTGGGAATGACCTTACGTAAGATGTATCTGAAAAGATGATAATCTACGCAGAATGCACAACATGTACTATTGGTGACTGGAACTGTGAAAATTTAAAAACTAAAACAGAGAAGGTAATCAGCGAATTGACACACTGGTATAATGCAAATGAATTAAAACTCAACTTTGATAAAACAAATTATATTTTATTCAAGAAACGGAACATCACACACATACACCAAATATGCACCTTAATACTAAAACCACTCTGAGTAACCTAGCAGAGATCAAAATCCCTGGAATCACTATTGATAATGAACTTCAGTACAAATCACACATCACTGAATTGAAGCATAAACTGAACTCAACTTGTTACTCTATGCGTCTATTGCAACAAATTATGTCAGCTACAGTGCTTCAAATAGCAAGTGTACTTTGGTTACTTAACTTTAAAATGTGCTACGCAATTCAGTTCTGGGTAGGTGTGAGTGGAATAATGAATATATAAGCCACAACCGAGAACCTCATGTAAACAGTATTTTAAAAGTAACAATATAATGACTCTCATATCTTGGTACTTATATAAAATTTTGCAAATGACACACAATAGTGTTACGTTTTTCCCGTGGGTTCTTAACAGAATTTCAACTTTTGCTATTTTCAACTAATACTCTCTTTATTCACTACCACTGTATACAATTTAACACTATAAACTACTCTTATAACTTTACAACTAATATCTATTCAACACTCAATGATTAACTGAACTGCCCTAACATTCGCCTTAGGTCTGCTTATATATAATCTCCAATCTATCACGAATATTCGGGAAGTATTCCGAGGCCACTCTATATGATCTCGACGAGGCCATCGAGATAATTCCAGCGATCCTGAATGTTCGCGACCGGCCGGGCGATGAGTCATACAGACAAAGAAGCGAGCGGCACGGCGGCTAGTTCTATAGGGTAGCACAAAAACGTTCGGACGGTTGTTAGTCGTGACATTGCCTCCCTCTTAAACCTGATCGTCCCGATCAGATACTTCATGTCCGTGATATGCTTTCAACCTGCCGAGGTGGACTACTTTCAGTTTGCTTCTGGGGCTACGCTGAATTCTATACACTACGTCATTATTTCTTTTGATGACTGTATAGGGCCCTTCCCATACAGGCGTAAGCTTGGAAGATCTTCCTTTCTTCCTTTGTGGATTATATAACCAGACTTTATCGTTCATTTGAAATCCCATAGAATTAGCTTTGAGGTCATATCGTGTCTTCATTCGGTCGCTGGCTTTCTCCGTGTTTTCTCTGACTAATTCATGGACGTATAGTAATTTTTCCTTAAGGGAGTCTGCGTAGTCTTGAATTTCCATATCCTGGTTGTCTGGCGTTCCGAATAATAGGTCACAGGGTAAACGGAGTTCTCTTCCAAATAAAACCATGGCTGGTGTTAGTCCTGTCGTGTCATGGACTGCTGATCTATAGGCCATTAAAAATAGAGGTATGTGTTGGTACCAATCCTTCTGATATTCATCTACGACATTTGACAAATGTTCTTCAATGGTCTTGTTAAACCTCTCAACCATGCCGTCTGATTGTGGATGTAAAGCGGTAGTCCGTGTTTTATGGATGTTTAGTAAATCACAGACTTTCTGGAAAACCTTGGATTGGAAATTGCGTCCTTGATCTGAGTGCAACTCTATCGGAACACCAAATCTGCTGAATAAGTTATTCACAAGGACCTCTGCTATGGTAATAGCTTCTTGATTGGGGATCGCAAATACTTCAGGCCATTTACTGAAGTAGTCAATTGCCACTAAAATGTACTTGTTACCATTATTTGTTTCTGGAAAAGGGCCAGCTACGTCAATGGCGATACGTTCAAACGGTAGGCCCACATTATACTGTTTTATTTTGCCTCTGGCCTCTTGTTTTGGGTCCTTGGCTTGCGGTACAGGTTGAGCACTGCCGACACCACGATTTCACATCCTGGCAGTAGTTGACCCAGTAAAATATGTCGCGAATCTTGTCAATCGTTTTGTTCACTCCGACATGAGCACCAGACTTTCCATTATGAACTTCTTCCAGAACTTCCGATATTTTCCTCCTTGGTGTCACTAGCTGTGTCTTTACTACTTTTCCATCGGCGCTTTCCCAGGCTCGTTTAGAAAGTCCATTTTCCACCACCAGGGAGTCCCACTGAGCCCACAGAGTTTTCAAAACAAGTCCTTTAGTTGATATCTCGCTCCAGCTTGGTCTTGGTTGATGTTCTTCTTTAGCTCTTAGGAATAGTGCTATTTCACTATCTTCAAGCTGATCCTTTTTAAGTTGCTCTGTGGTCCACTGCTGATCAACCTTAAATTTCGTGTGCCTAATCGGAGTAATTCCTTCTCGTTGATCTATTCTTTGACAATGCTTACAATTATTTGCGCATGGTCTTCTGGATAAAGCATCTGCATTATTTTGCAATCTCCCTGCCCTGTGCTTAACCTTAAAGTTATATTGTTGTAACTTTTCAAGCCACCTGGCTACCTGTCCTTCAGGCTGTTTCATATCCAAAAGCCATTTAAGTGCTGCATGATCAGTCCTTATCAGAAATTCTTGCCCATATAGATATTGATGGAAATGCTCAACAGACCGTACTATTGCTAAAAGCTCTTTTCCGGTTACACAGTAGTTACGTTCAGGTTTCGAAAGTGTTCGACTGTAGTATTCGATAACTCGTTCTTCTCCTGCTTGTACTTGCGATAAAATTGCTCGTTCTTCAGTTAGCTTATGTAGAGGTGCAGCTATATTTGCAAATCCTTCAACAAATCTTCTATAATAAGTACATAGTCCAAGGAAGCTCCGTAGTTCATGTTTGTCGCGAGGACGAGGCCAGTCCTTGATTGCTGTAATCTTCCGTTGGTCGGTTTGAATTCCCTCTGATGACACGACATGCCCGAGAAATTAAACATTTCTTTGGATTCAGTAAGAGCTGAGCATTCTTGTTTCTAGTAAAAACTTCATGCAAGTTTTGTAGGTGCTCTTCGAAAGTTTTTCCATAAGACGCTAAAAAGTAGCAGGGGCATTGCATAGTCCGAAGGGCATAACTCTAAACTGATATAAACCACTTCCGGTAGAAAATGCGGTCTTTTCCTTATCTTGTTCGTCAATGCCTACTTGCCAGTAGCCGCTCTTTAAGTCGAGTGTTGAAAACCAATGAGATCCTGCTAGTGTCGTCAACGTGTCGTCAATCCTGGGAAGTGGATAGCTGTCTTTCTTGGTGACGTCATTGAGCTTTCTATAGTCCACGCAGAATCTGGTAGTTCCATCCTTCTTGGTGACTAAGACAACAGGAGACGACCATGGGCTTGATGATTCCTCAATAATTCCATCGTCAAGCATTTTGTTGACTAATGTGGTAACCTCTTGCTGCTTCGTCACTGGTAGCCTCCGAGAATGCTGCCGTATGGGGTGAGCACTTCCAGTGTCGATTTTATGTTTTATGATGTCCGTTCTTCCAGTAGTGCCATTTTTTCTTTCAAAGGCTGTGCTCTGCTCTTTGATAAATTGTGTAGCTGTTTTCAGTTCTTCGGAAGACAGATGATGCCACGACTTCTGGAAATGTTCTAGAACTTCCTTAGGGTTTGTCGAGGGTGTTACTTCTGACTGTGTTTCGCAACTGGTTACCCACTGCACCGGCTCGCAAGTGGCTATCACATCTCCTTTATTGATTTTGATGGAATTGGATGAAATATTTGCTATCCTTATCGGTATTTCTCCTTCGGTTTTGACTAGTGCTTTGCCTACGAAGTGTTTGCAAGGCAAATCGTGGTGTTGCATAAGTCCGATGCAGCCTCCAAAATCCTTCTCCAATTTCCCAAAAATTATCTGCTCGGTATTTCCGCTTATTCTGACAGTACATGCCGCCACTACTTTAGTCGGTGTGCCATCGTCTGTTTTGTTAAGGATGAACTCTTCGGTGCCAAACTTCAGAAGATTAAGCTTGTTGTCAAAAGAGAATCCATGTTGACCGATGAGATCCATCCCCAAAATAAATTCGTCTTCGATGTCGGCGACTAACACTGTGTGGTGTAATTTAATTCGTCCCAGTTGAAGTTCGATATCCATTTCCCCAAGTACTTCAGCTGTCTCACCGGTAACTGTGCGTAAAACTACATTCTTTGATATGGGTAGAACTTCTACTCTATTTACCCTGTTGGACCTTATCAAAGATACCGCCGCAACAGTGTCAACAGTCATTGTTATGGCTCTTCCGTTAATCTTTCCTTTAACAGTTGGACTGTCGGCGGCTTTTCCTAGGCTTTTTATGGAGACGATTCTGGGGGCTTTATCTTTCTTAGCCAACACCCGCCCCGCAATGTTGACTAATTGAAGTTTTCCTGATTTGACTTGTAGGCCCTAGCGTCTCTGGATGGAGATCTAGACCGTAGTTGTACTCGGCAGTCTCTTTTGAAATGCCCAGTCCTGCCACATCTATAGCGCTGAGTTGATGTATTTCGGTTACGTGGCCTATCTTCAATTGGCTCCCGGAATCTCCCTGTGGCCTAAAGGACTTCCGTTAATTTCTTCAAAATTTCGCCCATCTCAGTTAATTCACAGCTGTTTGTCGGCTTTTCTTCCTGGATGGATACGGCCCTGATTTTTGGCTTGGAGATGTTACAGGCTGCCTATAACACCCTGACCCAAAGCTTCGCTGCTGTTATCAAATTTGGCTAGGCGTAGCATTTTCTGAGTTTCTGGATCTCTAATACCATCCACGAAATATTGGGCAGCAAGTTCCTCTTGAAATTCTTCTGTCGCTCCCGGGTAGGCCAATTGAATGAGACGTCTAATGTCTGCCTCAAATTATTGCAGGTTTTCACCGGGCTTCTGATGTCGGCACTTAACTTGTGCCTGATAGAGCTGTCTTCTAAGTTGGTCGCCAAATCGTCTCTCCAGGACAGCTACAAGTATGTCATATTTCCCTTGTTGGCTGATGGGATTTGTCTGCAGTAGTTCCAGGGCAGATCCACGAAGCGCTACCACTAGTGATGTAGCCATTTCTTCATTAATCCAACCGTTGGCAACAGCAGCGGCTTCAAATTGCCTTTTGTACATTGTCCAGGATGTTTGACCGTCATAGGGTGGAGGTTTAATATGTTGTCCTGTGGCGAATACCCTCTCGGTGGATCCTTGATTTTTTTAGTCTGGAAACTTCTGCTTGTAGATTTTTCATTTCTTTCTGTACGTCTCCTACTTCTTTTTGTACAGTTACAACTTCTTTGTGTATATTGTTTACTTCTTTTTCAAATTTCTCATTTTGCCCGTCCAATATTTTCTGTAATTTTCCTTGCTCGCCTACAATTACATCCAGCATCCATTTCTGCAGCTGTTCCTGTTCTGCTTGCCTTCTACCTTCAGCCTCTTCCCGTTCCGCTTGCCTTTTATCTTCTTGATCTTGTAAAATTTTCTGAAGCCGGTCCTGTTCTGCTTGCCTTCCACGTTCATCCTGTTCCCGTTCCGCTTGTCTTTTATCTTCTTGATCTTGCAAAATTTTCTGCAGCCGGTCGTCCTGTTCTTTTTGCCTTTTATCTTCCTGGCCTTTTAAATTTTCTGAAGCCGGTCCTGTTCTGCTTGTCTTTTGTCTTCTTGGTCTTGCAAAATTTTCTGAAGCCGGTCCTGTTCTGCTTGCCTTTTACGTTCATCCTCTTCCCGATCCGCTTGCTTTTTATTTTCTTGATCTTGAAAATTTTTCTGCAGCCGGTCCTGTTCTATTTGTCTCTCAGCATTTAGATTTTCCATGAAATCGACCAACATTTTATTAATTTGCTCCATTTTTACCAGAATCCACCAATCAAACGGTTTCGTTGACGTATTTGTACCTCTTCTTTCCTCGAAAAATACTTCGCAAGTCCGGTCCCTTCACAATCCGACTTCTGTTCCCTATAATCTCCGTAAAGATCTCATTATTTGGCCTATCTTTCCCATTTCAACTAAATTGTTAAAAAGTACATATTACTGAGGTATTACCATATACAACCTTATTCCCACAAACATCAAAGATACCAGTATAAATCCATTTAAAAGGTGAAAAAATTACTACTGCAGGACGCCTATTAAAGTCTGCACGAGTTCGAGTCTCATCTCCAACAATATTGATTTGGTTGGGCTTTGTATGTTCATATGCACAGGCACAGTATATGTTTCACAATTTCAGTATAAATTATACGCCTTCAATATACAATAACGTAGATTTTATTCTTAAGTTATCTGTTGTATTTTATACATACTGTCTAAAGCATCTTATCTATATTATAAATGTAACCTTAAATTAACTTTTATATTTTATATATACTGTCTAAAGCATAAATGTGCGAAAATGGACAATAAACGATTATTACTATTATTATATAGTAACCAGCAAAAATTTTACACCATACAAATATCATTGAATTTAAAAAATTGTACACTGAAAGTCAAAAGTACAAAAATTTCCTATGTACAAATAAAACTAAATTCCATGTGGTGCAAATTTTAGGGAAGAATAAAACATTCAGTACTTTTATTTAACACATGTGATATACACAACTGTAAGACCAGCAAAGCATTTGTCTATATTTACCATGAATGTATCACCAATAAGGGACCAAGAGTTTTGGAGACTTCTGGAAAATAAATTTTAAGAGGTTTCACACAATTAAGGCATTGATTATATTATTTTCTCGAAAGGCACTAAATGTTAGTACCTTTTTGAAATAAAAGTTTCATATACAGTGTGCGGCAAAATGATAGGTACTCTTTGGAATGTCAATAAAAACCAAACCACACAAAGCAAAGAAAAAAGTTTTTTATTTTTGAAAACTTCAACTTCATATCATGCCATTTTGAGACATTATGTTTTAAAAATTACATCTTAATGACATCTTAAATGACGGCCATTATTGTTGATGCACTTTTGAAGGTTTTCACAGAAGCGCGCCATTGCTCTCCGGATCATCTCTTGTGAAATCGTGGCAAGTTCTTGTCTTATGGCTGCATTTAATTCTTCCAAGTTCTGTGGTCGATGCCTAAAAACTCTCGATTTGAGGTATCCCCAAAGAAAAAAATCGCAGGGTGACAAATCAGGCGAACACGGAGGCCACCCTGTCGTCTCGATCTCTAATTTGGCGTGCACGCTCTTCCGGCGCCTCCTGGCGTCGCGAAGGAACATAGCGTGCTTCTCCAAGAAGGTCCCGCGGATGTCCTGTCTCGGCCGCTGCTCCGGGAACGAAGTCTTGAAGTTGTCCATTTCGAGCGGGTACTCTGAGATGAGGCTGCATAGGAGTGGATGTATAGGTTGGCTGATCTGATACTAGATTCTCGCCTGATAACATTTGCTGCAGGCGATCAAGAGATTCCGAGAGTGGCGGAGGATTGTTGTCCATGTCCCTGAGTATCCTCTGTCCTGGATTCTTGGTTCGCTTTTTCGTCCAAAGGGGGGTTCCCTGCTACGTCCGTAAAACAGGTTAGCCGAAGGAATACCCGATTTATTTATAGTTTGTGGGCACTCTATGTCTCGATCAGATACGAGTGTGTGAAATCTTTAAGGTTTTGGGATGCCAAGTAGCTTTACTACTATTTTTTAGTGCCTTAGTGTATTAGCTTCCCCGCTAACAGGAAATCGTTAGCGGACCACCACGAGGGAGATAAGAAGAAATATTTAATTATCAATTAAATCTGAGAACCGCCTTAGTCCTGGGACGCGTAGCAATGTATCACCGGACGTAGAATATCCGAGATACGACAAAATTTAGCCTATGATAGGCACTTGGCGTCAGCGGCCTAATTCAAATCCAAAAGCCTGCAAAACAACTCAAAAACAACCTGCACAAGCGGCGTGTGTTCCTTAGAACAGCCTGGAAGTATTAACTTCGAATATGAAGGGCTCAGGTTGTTTATTTACTTGATTGAATTTAAATTTTGATTATTGACAATAGTATCTTCTTTCGGCGGGGGGACGCTCTTCAATGAAAGTTACGTTAAAGAGGGGAGCAAGGGATTGGCGTCCGTCTTCCTACGTCTGTCACTACAGCCACTTTCCTGCTAATACACTAATTTTTATTTACAAATGTTCATAAAAGGCCCTGAAGAAACTTTATGCTAAATATCACTATTTCACTTCGAGATAGCAAGATAATACAGTCAAAATTGGAACTTTAGTCCAAAGAACCTCTAACTACTGCTAACTACTGATGTTCCTGCTTCGCTTTGTCTCTGGAAACGCCTGTAATGATATATGCATGCACAATAGAACAACTTCCCAGGGTCCTAACTTCCTAACTCAACAACTTATTCTCTCGCTCGACTGATCCTGTCTGAGAACAACCGTTTAAAAAATCGTTTTTCTATTTACTGCTAAATGAAAAAATACTCAAAAAGAAAAGCTCTATTATAATATGTTTTTTTCTATTTGTAGCCAAAAGAAAACCTGCGGAAAAGAAAAGCTATGTTTAGAAGTTGCCTGCGGCCTTCAAGAGAGACTCACTTCTATCAAAGGTTAAACAAACTACACTTAATTTATACTTTAAATGATCTTTTCAAGAATTTATCACTTTACTGTAAAACGTTATGAAAATGTCAACACCCTGCATCACTCTACGAGCTAGGATGGTTAGCCAGTTGTCAAAGAACACTTATTAAAGTATTTAACACAGTATCACTTCTCTAGGCACTCAGATCTATTAAGCAGGTAGTATGCTAAAAGTGGGTCAAATGTTGACCTAGTTTTGAAATACGAGTGACTCGGTGACCTACTTTCGCAACACTTTGGGGCAACACAAACAATGTTTCTACTAGTCGTAGCGCTAAAATTACTAAAGTGCTGCTAGACTATGATAATACAGAATATACTAACTCAATTTCAACTGCAAAGAGAGTTAGATACTCAAACAATATGTTAAAAAATTCTAGGAAACTTCAACTACAGTGCTAATTATTATAATTAAAAACACACCACTTTCCTAAGCATGAAATTTTCAACACTAAACAAAGGTTTACGAGTTTCAAATTAATGGAACTTTGCATCTAAGAGCAGGATTAATTAATTAACAGAATAATCAGTTTCAACTTTAAACTAATGCGCTTTTGCGGCTTGAACGAGTTAAAAGTTTATGAAAAACAACGGCTCAAAGCAGTAACTAAGTATCTGAAACAAACTAGTTATGAGAGCGAGTTATTAAACGATTACAACAAGTTAAATTAACTAATTACGAAAATAACGCGATGCCTGGGTTCCTACAGAACAATATATGGCAAATCAATATACATGCGACCTCACCAAAAGTTCACTGAAGGCAGCTATCCGTTAAAGTGTGTAATAGTCCAATTAAGTTAATCCAATTAGAGCGTACGAACGGTGCTCTAGAAAGCGCGAATAACGAGCGGTGTCACAGTGATTTTTGTTGAACGCTGATGGCTTCTAGATTGGTTCGATGTCGTTGGATCGATGATAGAAGATCTCTCCGGGCGCCTGGAAACGCTGAATCCGGGATGAACGTCTTAGAACAGGCTTCCAGCGATGTTAGAACTCAGCTGAGTGAAGGCTTCTGGAAAGCACTGCGATTCTTCTCTCTTCAATTGACTTTTTCGCGTTCACAGTTGTTTGTGAATTTTGCCGATTTGTCCCGGAGACTAAATCAGGCAGATTAAAAAAGACTGCACGCTATTTGTCTATTACACGGTATGATGACAAAGACTTGATTAAACTGTTTAAATTTTACTATTAAAGCTGATTGTCAGAGACACTATCAGTTGGGAGTTACACGTTGACAGCACAACGACCGACGAAAAAATCATGCTTTGTCGGAAAAACGCGGGGTTTTGGTTACGCTGAGGTGCACACGTCCCGTGGTTTTTTGCACACTTCACCACTTGACTCCTGCTTAACCAGCAGTAAACCAGGAAAAATTGGCCTTATTTTGCACCCGAAACTACACGAAGCTGCGAAAAACCTACCCTAAAACTGCACACGATACTACATTTGCCATATATGGGCATATTGCGCAGTTAGCAGTTTTTACCAGTTTTTTGCCATTAATTATTGTCCAATCCATGCATATGTCACATCAGATTAAAGAGAATTTAATTCCCTACACGATGATATGCATATCATTTCTGTGCGTTCAAAATTCGCAGAAAACAAAGTGAAAAACGATTTCGAAAATTGAAAGCACGTGGCTAGGGCCACCTCGTGGGTGGAGAGCGGCGCCCATTGGTCTGGCGCTGCGGGTCGCGATATACACGAATTCTTAGATTCGCTCTAATTTTGGCAATTTTGGTCCGATTTTGACGTTTGATAGCTCAAAATGAGCGTCTCGACGAGATCTAGCGTTTCCCAGAAGCTTGTAGGAGCAAAAATAAGCGAAAAAATCGCGGAAAACGAAAACCGTTTCCACGACAACCCGGGGTCACCCCGTAAAGATAAAACTTTGCCCGGGAACATTTCCAAAATTGTTTAACATATCAAAATAACGATTTCCGTTCACTGTTACCGTTATTCGATCCTCTTCGAAAAAGTAAGGACCCCACACGCCGAATTCAAGACGGAAACCTTTGGACTGTGAGGTGGTCGGTGATGAAGTTCTTGTGGATTATTTCTCGGCCAATAGCGGAAATTCTACTTATTCACAGGTGGAAATGAGCTTCGTCTGAAAAATATCTGCAGAATAGGCATTGAAAAATATCTGCAGAATAGGCATTGAAAATTATCTGCAGAACAGACACTTCGTCTCAGCTTCAATCCTCAATTTATGGGATTTCTTTAGGAACAAATACAAATTATAATATGTATCAAGTTTCTCAATGTTCAAAGCACCAAAATACAACTATCATTGGTTTTAACACATTCGGAAATATCAGTAAAAAGTATGTCGGGGTTTGGAACCTTCGGCAACATGTACTGAGTCTTAATCATCTCCTGATGATGCTAACATGGTTAGCGAAACGCGCGTCGAGTGCAAAAATTCTGTTTCGGTATTGTGGATAAAGCTCTGTTTTAATCAGTAAAAAGCTAAAAACAACGAAAACATAGAATATCCAATGAAAGCAATGGCGATAATGAAAGCCGTTCGCGCGCAGTAACGTCATATCGACGACGATGTGGGTGAGAGGACCGCGCACGGGACGATAGAAAGTGAACCTAGGGACGTTTAGCTATAACGGAGGTAACAATATAATACCAAATGATTACGAAATCTAAAAATCAATTTCAGCATCAATTTCAGCCAATTAAAAATAAACGCAATATGCATAAGATATCTAGTTAGCTTGACAGACTAGCAAAATAGACGTAGGATTAAGGTGAAATAACTGATTTTATTTGACCTCTATCTGTTACATGTTTTCATGCTAAATTGGCATGTAACACCAGTGTAACGAGCCGGATGTCGATTAACAAAATAATAATGAACAACATATTTATTTTTCAAATTAATTTTTTCTGCGTCTTGTTTCTCTTTAAATTTTCTGACGACCTGAATAGAAAATTGTTTGATTATCGATGGACATACTGATATTTCTGTCAGAAGACTGTAATTAAAAAACTAACAAAAATATCCCGAGATAGTCACCTAGACTTAGAATCAATCCTATTATGCAATACAACAAATAAGTACCGGTACAAATACTGCAACGTAACTTTTTTCACTCCTTTCTTCTTGACTCTGGTATAATGTCCACATATCCGCACTGACGCCAAACGACGTTTCAAGATCTGTTGATCAAAGTCAGTCAATTCGTTTTCATACTAAACGAAATAAAAATGATTCTGAAATTCTGTTTTTCGTTCGTTTGTAGATGAGCAGAACTTGCTTTTGTTTAAATTAATGGGGTTTAAACCTTTTGTTAAAATAATATTCTTTTTTTTTATAAAAAAAAAAACATTTTATTTTATGTTAACAACGTCCTCATATAAAAAATATTAAAATCTGAAAACATACGTTACATATAAGAGGGTATCTAAGAAACTTAACTAAAAATATAATACAAATATATAACAATAACCTATCCTAATATGCAAATTAT